>JABFPM010002085.1:0-17733 GCA_022817325.1 Idris sp. 1 HC-2018 | reverse complement strand
AATGCAGATGTGTTTCACAAATACTTATTTACATGTAGAAAGCAATCGATCATTATTTCAAACAAACTATTCAGTGAAGCAACTTTAGTAATAAACGACCAGGTTCGGCAGAGTTCATATTTAAATAAAAAGTCCTCTCTTACTCTCTCTTAATTTTTATGGATCATACACATTCGATCTAATATTAACGATGCAAATTCATTGACAAACGACGAAGCATTCTTAAAATATTCAGTCTCTCAAGTTTGACCTATTCAGAAAATATCTTCCGCGATTTTAGATAATTCATTCAGTGCTGAATTCTTAAAAAATAATTCCAATTTTAAAATTGTTTTTTAGGTCTTTTAAACAAATTAAATTTAAACAATTCACATCTACATTTTTGCTTTTTTAAATCATATTAAGGTTTTTTCTACATTAACTTAACATAGTCAGATCTTCTTGATATTAAACCTCAATTTTAAACGTATTATTATTTTTCATTCTTCAAAACCTGAGCAAGATTGACTACATAAAACCGAAGATCTTTGATCTTGAAATTTAGAAAATTGATACACATAGATATTAGGGTGTATCGAAAAAAAATTTTGTTGACCGGTAGCCCTCCTTAAATTATAATTTTCAATGAGAAAAAGAGGTCATACATTTTTAGTAACTTTTCTAAGAGTTCAGGGGGCGCGCGAGGTTTCCAACAACCCTATATAATAGTAATGTTTGTACATTTGTACTCGCTTAATGTTGTACATTAATCTAGTTTCACCAATTTATTGATATATTGTTCTCACATGAATGTCCTTCAATGGCCATACAAATTTATCCAGTTCCCCCCATATTTAACCTTAGACCCAGCCTATTGAAATTTAACTTTTTTGAAAAATTTTACGTAACAAATGATTTATTGCTTCGAATTAGATTTATTATCATAAAATTAATACAAAAAGCATTTTACTGTATTTTACAAATAAAATTCATCTGAAATTTAACATTAAAATGCATAATTAGCGATATTAACAGTATTATATTTTAGCAATATTTTTTTAAATTTGCTAATTATGACAATAAACCTAATTTTAAGCAATATATCATTTTTACCGTAAATTTTGCAAAATAATTAAATTTCAATAGGCTGGGCTTAAAGTTAAATAAGAGGGGAACTGGATAAAATTGTGTGGCCTTTGAAGGACTTGTGGAAATACAAAAGTCATGCATATTTTCAATGTATGAAAATTAAATGTCACATTTTATCCAAATCAAATTGTTCAAATGTTGGGATATTAAAGATCACAACTTGAAAAACATCCAAATAAATTTTTAACAAATTCTGATAGTTTTAATATAATTTTTGTTTATAACAAAAATATTTAAAAAAATAAATCTAACAAAAGTTTTAAATGATTCAATAATTAGTTTGAAATTATTTGATTACAAATTCATATATTAAAATAAACATAAACCAATTGAATAAGAATTTAAAAATGGTATTTTGAGCTTAAGCTTAGGAAAACCCTCGAGGAAATATTCCGGATGTTTGTATTCTTATATTTCTAACGACGTTTATCCGAAGAAATCCGCAACGATAAGGTGCAAACACGCGAAATTTCGTCAAACCCATTTATGTGTTGGCAGTATAACGTTGAAAGGCATCATTAGCATTTTGCGCAGAGCAAAAAAGCGTCGGGTCGATAGATATTCACTTATATATGGGCCACTTAAAATGCCCGCTGGTCATGTCTGACAGACGAAAATTTATCTTGATCGCAGCTGTAAACCTCCAGAAGATGAAGATAATCCCGATGAAAAGTTTTACGATTTCTATGATTTTTAAAAGATGGTGTGTGAGAATCTTTTATGACGGCCAACCTATAACTTTAGACAATGGCACAAATACCTATAAACGATTAATCTCAACTTTTATACCTAATTGAGTTGCAAAATTGCAATCGTGCACGGAAATATAAACAAAACTAGGGAGAATATGATTTATAAGACGTGGCGCGCTTCTGTTAACCTATTTTGCATGAAAATTTGCATTCTGCGAAACGTTTTATGGTTAATTCACGAGCAGGTGTTTAAAAAACACCATTAGAATGTGATTAACAATAAATATTGTGCATTGCGGTGAGTTTGCTGTTATGCTGCAGCTGCTTTTGTTTTATAATTTGAGAAAAAGAAAATGTTTTCAGGCAGCCAATTTACAGAGTGTCACAATTTTTTGATTAGTCGCTTTAAATAATAATAGTCTCTTTTTTTACGTCGCAGTGAACTGAAAAATTGATGCTTTCGCAGTACTATATGTTGGTCTGCTTTTAATTATTTGGTCGCTGCATCTGTTGGAAACGAGCCGAGGCTGTTTTTTGTAATTTATATTTTATATTTATTTATTCATTTCGTAGATTGATTTTATTGCAGAAACCACAATTAGCAATTGCAGCACTTTTACAGGCAATCCATTATCAAATGTGAAGAATATTTTATTTATACTTGGACATGCGACGTCCATTAGAATAGACTCGCCATGACTAATTACCATTCGATTGCACTGCAGCCTATTATTTCGGAGGAATGACTTTTTAAATATTCCATCTGATGGTTAATAAATCTTGAATATAAATTATTATAATTCTGATTAGGAATGTAAATCTTTATTTATCATATAATTATCAAAAAATTATGTAGTTAAAAACTAAATTACACAAATTTACTAAAGCTGAATTGAAAACAGAAAAATTAAATAAAATATTAAATTATTTTAAAAATTGAGAGCATTAAATTATTGTAAATTAAATTAGGTCATTTATTTTGTGATGGACCGATTCAAAATTGTACGTGAAACAACCAATGTTTCGCGTATCAATCTTTTTAATTTTTATTGGCAAATCTTTGCCAAATTATTTGGTAACGTAAGTGAAATTTTTTACTGAAACTGTATAATTCATGGCAAATCATTAACAAGAAAACTTAAAAAATACTTAAATAGGATTGGGAGTTAAAGTGAAATTTGTATGGAAATGATTTTCGAAAATTTAATTGTCGATACAAAAAAAGTAATTGCAAATCGTGTTTGTCTTTTCTTTTTATCAATGAAATTTAAATGAGATTATGTTGAAATAATACACGAAGTTTATTCAATTAATTCCATTTGAACACATCATATGATTTTTATTAAAACTGATTTTTTATGTGCAGTAATGTTTTGGTTTATAAATTTAATTTTAACTTCAATTATTATGAAACCAACAAGTTTACCTTTGATAGATTTTAGTATAAAGTAATTAATTTAACACACTCAGACAAAAATCGGTAACCTTTATTATAAAAGTTTAGTTAGTTTTTTGATCAACTTATCTCTAACTGAATAATGTCAACTCGGAAATGTAGTAAACTTAACCATACGTGACAGTTATTGTATTCGATGGCTATAGAAGTGAAATTTTTGTTCGATACGTACCCGTAAATATGTAGATGTTAAATCGAACAATAAAAATATTATTCTATTTAATGAATAAATCTTCAGTATATTAAATTTTATCAGTTGTAATAATTCATGATTTTAAATCCATTACAAAGAATGATTTATATCTCATTTTAAACTATCACATCAATGAAACATTTTATTAAGCTTTTCAACTATTTTGATTTCAAATGTTTTGAGTAATACAAATCATTTTTTCAGTCAGTTCTACTACATAAATTGAGTTGACCATAAAACTAACTAGAAAATATAGTTAACGTGAATATAGTCACGCTAACTGATATTCTAGTTGCAATTACTATATTTTCACTTGTATTAACTATAAATGCCTCAACTATAAACATACAGTTAATTTAACAACGCGATTTTTTCTGAGTATATACAAAGTGCTTAAATAATGTTTTGACAAGGTATTATCAAAAAATCGTTTTTAAACAATTTAACTGAAATAAGCATTTAAAACCACCTAAAGAAAGATACATGCTCGAAACATGTAACATTTTTATTTAAATCTAGTTTAATTAATTTTTTCAATAACACATGAATTTTCTTCCAAATCATTTAACATTTCTTTGCAGTATTTAAAATAATTTATTCAAAACTTATTTACCTGTATTTTAATTGTATATTGATGTTACATTTTATACTTCACTACAAATATTAGTACCTTTAAAATAGTTTGATAATATGTAATAAATTCTAAGCAACTGGGTTCCATAATTTTATTTAGAAAAATAAATAGTCTATAATCAATTTCAAAAAAATACATTATACTTGTCTTCATAAAAGTTTTATTTATAAACTTCATCAATAATATTGGATTCTAGTCTAACAATATAATTTGTAAAGATTTTATAAAAGAAATTGTTAGATATTTTATTAGTATAATTAATAATTTTGGTCACATTTGATATGTTTTTATTTTCAAATTTTTAAATCAAACAAATTTCATTTTTGAAAAAAATATAAATAATTGCAAACAAAAATGTGTACTATAATGTTCAATGTAAAGAACCCTATTTATTTACAATTTCTCCTGTAAGTAATATTTAAAAAAATTATTTATAGCATTTCTGTTCAATTTCAAAGAACAACGTAATTTTTTTTTAATTTTATTTTTTAATTACAATATTTTTATTATTCATAATTAATTTTTTTTTTTTAGAAATACAACAATATAAAAGCAGACATCAATAACCTGGATCTTAAGAAAATAAATTTTAAACTAAGCTGTAGTAAAGAAAACGAAAATTTCAATTAGATTAAAATATATGCAATTTTAATAAAAGAACTTGCCAAAGATAAACATAAAACTTGGAACCGAAAAATTGTCAAGATATACTTGACTTCGTTTAAAGACTAAAATCTGAAATAAAAAATTCATTTTACATAGACTGTCGTAGTAAAATTACAATTTATTAAAAACCTTTTAGAAATTGGCTCGAAGTCACATTTAATAACGAATTAATTGAAAATGAAATTTAATTACTTTACAATTTTTCTCATAACTCTGCACGTAAAAAACGTGAAAAAACGATTAATTATTTTACAATAAAGTTATTGATGACATGAATTTTCAATCTGAAATCTAGTAATTAAAATTATCAGTTTGTATCACGAAACAACAAAATCTATATGCAAATAAATATTTTTGTGACAAGGGAGCAATCGGTCTCGCGGTAATGGCCGGTCGCTCTCATGTTGCAAACATAATTTTGTATTACGACTGAACGTTAATTGTTTTTTTGGGCACTCTGAAGCGGGCGCGAAGAATCACTTCGCTCACCATTGGCGTACTTCGTATTCCAAGGAGCGAAGTACTACTTCGCGCGCCTATTTAGAGGACGCGAAGAAACAATTCGCGTGCAGATGTGATAAAAAAAGCTTTTTTTGTATAAAAAATAAGATAGCTTTTAGACGAAAATGATTTTTCATAAAAAGTTTAAAAATAATAATAATACAACCTTTTGCAAATTGGCAAAATAAAAGACGAGATTATTAACTTCTTCAATTCATTTCTCTCGACACCTAACGTTTTCACCATAAGTCTTATCCAAAAATCTTCTTAACTCAGCTTATCGTAAAAAAAACGAAAAGAAAACTACAATTCACACTACATGTTCACCTTTATACGCGACGAAATTTCTTAAAAGAATCCATAAAACTGAATATAACGTATCCTGAAATTCACAAGACAGATTTCATTCTACCCCAGAACTATTTGCAAAAGCAACCGCAAGGCCTTAAATTTTAATTATGTTCTCTTTGACCTCGGCATGCCTTTGATCATACATTTGAGAATTATATATGATTCTTAAAACCGTGACAAATAAAAGCTTAGAATCAATATTAATGAAAAATAATAATGTGAACGCTTTTTGTGCGAACGCGTATAAATTTGTTGAAGAAGTAATTGAAGAGTGTCTTGAAAGAACATTACATCAACGTGAATTTTGTCGTCATTGCGCTCTTAAGTGTCGTTTGTCATCCGAGCATGTTAAACATGAACCATGGAAGAAAAAGGCACCGTGGATATCAAACTGTTCGCCTTGATCGTAAAAAAAATTAATAATAATAAAATAGCTCGCACATTGTGTCAAGAAATCACTCGAGTCACTTGGCTCGCGGCCCTTGTCATTGTGTGCACGCGAATCTTAATTGCCGCAGTGGCTTTTTTGCTGGTCAAGTGGTTTGACCTAATTGTATATGTAATAATGATCTTAGTCATCTCATAGCCAATGCCTCGACTGATCGATTGATTAATTTGGCGGTAAATAAGTGCACCCGATTGTGAACGGTGTCACCCTCAATGAAACATATTGGGTCTCACATAAATCTTGCCGGCATATGTGTTTGACTTAAAAGCCTCCATCTGTCGTCTATTAAAACTCAAATTTAAGTATTAAATTACAAAATATATAAAGCTTTTATTCTAAATAAGTTTAATTGCAAAAAGTAATTTAAAATTAACTTATAAAACTTTAATTTGATAGTATAGTTTTATCAAATTTCGAGCACGAAAACATATTTGATTCAGCTATGTTGAATTTTAACGAAACATTACAAATTGAATAATACATTTAAAATTATGACTAAGCAAGTTACAGTGTGAAAATGAGAATCCAGTTTCTGGATTTTTGATTGCACGGAAATTGAATTAATAAATTTCAAACTATGTTAACAAACGAATTGTAATAAGAAACATCAATATTCTGCAGATAAATTTGATATTCTCAGATTATAATACTCGTGTGTTCGTTGGACCAGCAGCATAATTCAAATTCACTTTTTATTTCGAAATTCAAAAGCTTGCTATTTATTTTCCATAAAAAAAATATATCTTTGAATAAAGTAATAGTACACGAGATTTTTAATTTTATAATAAAGCAAAACTATTTGTTATAGATGTCAACAATTTTGCATACTTTTTTGACGATACAATCCTGAGAAGGACTTTTTTTCCTCAAATATAACGAACGCTATAATATCCAACTTTGCTTTTGAAAAACCTATCTTTTAAAAAATAAATTCCTACTCGAAGAAATCTTCTTTTATAACGATCAAATGGAATTGAGAAAATTGTCAAAAATTACGTGCGCAATGCAGGCTCAAGAGTAAAGAGAAATTTTTATGCATATCAGAAAATGAACTCAGTATTGTGTTACACAAATTTCAATTCAATCGAGATAGGTGTCATGAACGCGAAGATTTCTGATCATTCTAAATATATTCTTGTAAAAAATAATAATTTATCAAACTCAAACTGTATAAAAGAAATGTTAAATTTGATTATTCATTTTTTAGTTATTCATGATCGATAATTGCGCGGATGACTGGCGGATCGCGATGACGTGGCAAAGGATATCTCAAATCTCATTCGAATTTTTGATCTGCGCAATTCATCCGATCCCAGGAGAATACTATTTCCTATGGACAACCAAGCTGGCCAACAAGGGCGGCAGCATGGGCTCCAAGTGGGTGCCATACGACGTGACCTTTTCCTTGCCGATGTTTTTGAGGCTCTACCTCATATGCCGGGTGATGCTTCTACATTCAAAGCTCTTCACCGATGCCTCGTCGAGAAGTATAGGAGCCCTCAATCGCATTAACTTCAACACTAGGTTTGTGCTCAAAACCCTGATGACCATCTGTCCAGGAACTGTTCTTCTGGTATTTATGGTTTCACTTTGGATTATTGCATCGTGGACGTTAAGACAGTGTGAAAGGTAATTTTTATTAAAAAAATAATACCTTTAAATCAGGAAAATGTAGCATTACAAATTTAGGAATCAAAATTGTTTAGCAAAATCATTTTGTTTTAATTTTTTTAAATGATTAAAAATAGTAAGTGAATTAAGATTCAGTTATATAGTTAAATTTTATTATAATATTTAATAATACAGAGGATGTGATAATAACAATTTTAACAATTAAACATAATGTTAACTGAGAGCAACTCTAGCATTTCAAAGCGTGACTCATTATTCATGTCAAAATCAAATTACTCATTTCAAATTAGCACAATTTTAGAGATGAGATGGTTTGTTGTATAATATTAATTTACATATTATAGCGTAACATGTTGTTTTTAAAATAAATAAAATTTAACTTGACAGTTCATTTACATTCTAAAGGAATTTCAACTAAATAAACGAAAACACTTAAATAAAATATGAACATTTTCAACTCGTATTTTCACTTTCTATTTATCTTTTATTTTAAATAAAGTGAAATTGTTGAAAAAAAATATAAAGTTTAATTTAAAAACGTATTGTGAAGAAAACTAAGGCATCCTTGGAAGTTTATTCATCTATTTTATAATACATATTGTCATTTCTTATCTCCTTTTTATATAAAAATTGATAAAAGGTATCCCATTATTATGATTATTTCATTTTCTTTCTCAAATTAACATACTTTATATTCTAAAATTACATTCATCCCTACACGTCGTTGATTATGCAACGTTTCATGTAAATTTTACTACTTTTTTATCACCATTTCTATATCAAACTCTTAATATTATATAAAGAAAAAAAATCTTACTGAATTCATGGGAAATACATATTTCTTGAACGAAATTTAACAAGCGACAAACAAGAATCATGTCTAACATAAAAACATACATACATATAAAACACCTTTGAATCCAATGAGCATAAATTATGCGTGTTTTATTTGACTTTTATTTTTATATATTGAAAATAAGAGGAAAAAATATTATTCTTATTTATAGAAAATTTCTCAAATAAATTTGTCAGAAAAAAAATAATTTGTCAGCTTTATTACTACATGGAATGTATTTTCTAATAATTTAAAAAAATAATAATTTTTGGAATTTCCATCTTCAAAATTACACAATATATTACAATGTTTTTTCTTTTACTGTAAATGTTACAAAATTTACTGATTCGCAGTTTTAATTTTTGTTCTGTGTGAATTAATATTTATAATTTTGCCCTGAAATAACACGAGCTTATATTTTGGCAAAAATTTGCATAAACTTGAGACAAAATTTTTTAGCAATTTACTAAAATACAAGATTTATTTCTATATCGTTGTAGTAAAAAAACATTTATTATATTTGCAGTAGATATATGTGATTAAATATCTGTGGCTTAGAATCATAAAAATAAATAACTTCATCTCAAAGCCACTTGAATTAATATTTTATTTAGAATTTTGATTCAGACAGTTTTTATCAAGTCGAATTAAGTTAAATGAAAATCATTAAATAACACCTAAATTTTGTCAAATTTAAGAACTGTATACAATTTCTTATTAAATAATGGCTGAAAGATAAAACATAAAACAGAAAATTTCATTTTTCCAAAAATGGAGTTACTTACTTTTACCTCTAAGCCTTAGATATTGTAGATACAATATCTACAAATATTAATCAGATTTCTTATTACTAAAAATGTTAATAAAGAATCACATAACATTCAAACTTATTTTTTCATTTATCAATAAAAACCAATTTTAAAAATTAAATTCTAGTACAAATTTAATGTTACGAATGCTATTTATTCAAGCATCAATCCTGCATGATAAATTGTGTATAAAATAAAAATGTTTGTAAATAAAACAGGCCAAAACATAATACTCGTGGGTAAAGTGTCTGACTATACAAACATCTTTTCTACTGTTCTCACAGCATTAAATTTTGAATACGTTGACGTTCTGAATTATTTCACTTAATATAGATTTACATAAAAGCAACGTACTCCTGAAACATGTTAATTTTATAAAATTAAATATTTTATACATAAAAATGCAATTCTTTTTCCCGACAATTTAATACTTTTAGTCTTTAATTTCTCATAAATGAATTTTAGTCATCAATCGATAGTCCAAACTGCAAACTGACAGATTACCCAATATTCTGATTTGTTTCATACAAGTTAATCAAAAACTTTGAATTTTATTTCATCAAATCACTTTATCCGTTTTAATGATTAAAAAATAATTGTTTAATACTTAAAATATTAGCATACAATAAATTCAAATACATGATAAAAAATCAGATTTAATTGATACTTTTTACCTCTACATTATTATATTATTTTTTCGAATTTGAATATTTGATTTAAAAAGAAAGATAACTCTTTTTACGGATTCCTTCAATAAAGACAGTCGAAGATACATATCCAGGATGCATAGAAAATTCGATTGCTAGCATCGTGTTTGTAAATTTATGAAAATATGAGAATCATATTCCAATATACAAATTGAAATTCGTGCGATACAAGGATAAAATCTTCATTGTATTTATAAACACGATACTTTCTTTCTGTCTTAAAATAACATTTTTATTTAAATAATAAATTAGATTTGATTTTATGCGACAGTATTGTCAAGTAAAAATGAAAAAATCTCTCGAATAATTAAATTAATGTTTCAACAATTACTTTCATATTTAAATTTCAAAATATTTTTATCTTAAATAAGAAATAGAATCTTAAAATGTTAAGAACATTAATTGAAAGAAATTGTGATATCATAATAAACTATAGTGAATGTTTGGAATTCATCCTAAGTCCAATTTTTATCGAAATTGAGATAAATTCATATAAATATACATGTTATTGCAATGTATTTCTGATAAATTGTAAAGCTAAATATATATAACGATGTATTTTATTGTAAATAACATTCCAAATATATATTTCAGAGTAACGATTTAAATTAATCTATTTTAAATATTTTTTTCAATAAAAATTTAACTTTTAACATAATCTATTAATTAATTTATTAATTATTAAAATGTATTTTAAAATGTGTTTTTAAATTAGAAATACAATACAATATATACAATAAAAACTAAAATTGTTACAATTAAAAAATCGCAGAACATTAAAAAATAAATGTTATACTTTCAATTTTAAAAGACAATATTAGTTCATGAATATGAAAGTTAAACTTCATTAAATGATAATGTAATTTGTTAATTAGTTTCAAAATTACAATATTTTGCAATTTATATTTTAATATAAATTTTTTGGTGCAAAATTAACACAAATTATTGAAAGTAAACAAAATAGAATTTATCAATTAATCATTTTGTGTTACATTTCATAAAATCGATTCATTACACAGAAAATTAGCTGTTAAAAAAACGTGAAAATTACCATACAATTTTAAGTGATGAGAACGGCTCATAAAGTACGAAAAGTTTTAATGCTAGACATATGTTTAAAAATATAACTGTTTCGCAGAACTTTAGGTAGAACTTTTAAATGTAATTTCACTAGTCTTGTAACGTCAAACTGTCATGTAATATTACGAACATTTGTACGACTGCACATTAAAGATGATAAATCACAATCATTTATTTTTCAACTTACGAAAATTAAATAAATTATATTCCTGAACAATTTAAGTGTGAATTTAACATTTTTTACATCTTTTTCTGTCAGAAGAAACATTAATTTTAAACAAAAATAGTCATCAAATAATCAAAAATTCAAATCACAAACAACTATTTACTCAAACGATCTGATTTCCCAAATTTGCATACATAATTTGAAAAATTTCATAACATTTTACGTTTAAAATTTACATTTCAATCATGTCCTCTTGATTTCGCAAACATTTAACAAAATAATCAATAACACATTCAAGCATATATGTGTATTGAACAGATGGAAATAGGCGAAAAATGTATATGGTATATTTATTGTAGTCGTTAACGTCTCTTTTTTTAGATTTCAAATTGTCAATGAGGATTAAAAAGCGATTTATCAAACTGACTCGAAAATTTTACTTTACTTTCATGCATTTGAAAAAAATTATTTTTTATCGCAAGAATACGTTTTTAACATAATGAAATTTAACAAATAAAAAAGTCTTTAAAAATATTTGCAATGTAAAATTGTTTAAACTTAAACCATAATAATTGTAACTGGCTTTGTTAATTTGATTTGCATTAATTCTTTTCTTTTTTTTTGCAAGGTTTCACGACGAAGAACATGCAAACCTCCTGAACGCTATGTGGCTTATTGCCATCACCTTTTTAAGTGTGGGTTTCGGAGATATAGTACCCAATACATACTGCGGCAGAGGTATTGCTGTTTCCACAGGAATGATGGTAAAAATTTCTTTAATTACCATTTTTAATACTACTTCACAGAGTTAAACACAATCTTAAATTATAAAAAGAATCCCTTGATAAAATTTCATTATCGTTTTTATTATTGATATCATTATTATTTTTTTTTTTTTTTTTTTAAATCAACCTGCAGAACCTTGAACATCATAAATCACGAAACATTAAATAAAATTTGTAGCAACAGATAAATCTAAGTTTAATTATTTTATAACTGATCGTAAAAGCACAATACCTTTAGTGGTAGTACCTTCCAAAAAAAATATTTCAAAAGAAATATTCTTAAAAAACGTCAAAAACATTCTCTGGAAAATGCTTGTTTTAACAAGCTATAAAAAGTATTGAAAATATCTTAAACATTGAAGTCTTTTTGAAAAGTGTGAATTTTTTTTAAAAGAAATTGCGAGTAAATAAGCCATAAAAGTCCACTGCAATAAGCTATTTTTTACAACGAACTGTGAGAAAATTTGGGCTTTTATAGGTGAAAAATATGTGTTCAAAGATGAAAAATTTATCGCCAACTAGTACCCGCATTGTTATTTTTTCAAAAATTTCAAACCAAAAGTTCTACTTTAAAATATTGAAAGTGAAATATCTCGAAATCCTAAAAAGTAAATTTGTCTTTTATGGCGGGAAGCTACATATATATTCATATTATATGAAAAAAATGATATTGCAAACGCAAAAAAAATGTTTATGAGTTATAAAATAGCTGGTTTATTTTTATAATGTTATTTTACGATACAAAACGTTATTTCCAGAATATTACAGTAATACGACAACAAATGTTTTATCATACCACATTTGTTATGTGTCACACATTTATATTCTAATTTCTATTTTATCATTATATTTGATCTTATTTTTATCGCTATCATAAAAATTTTCGCCTTGTGTGTCTCATTGTACGTAGGTTTACACTACTGCAAATTCATTCGACTAAGACCAAAACTGTTCATAATCCATAGATCACACCTACATATATTCACCGATAACATTCATCATATAGATTTGGTTCTTCTAATCTGGCGTTATATATTGTTTCCAGTCAAAGCTCTGAATTCAAAGCTCGTAAGCTTCGATTTCGAGCTATATCGACAAACGAACTGTACATCAAAACTTTTGGTCAGACCACATTAACTTACTACGCCAGATTAGAATCTGTGAGCGTTACGTCTTAACGCCATAAGTTTGGTGTGCAAGCATTCGTTGAACATTAACATTATTCAGAATGCAAAATACAAGAACAAAGGTCAAATCAAATTAAAGGTGTCCTTTCAGTTGGAAATTTTCATTTTATTCACGTAGAAATTAAAGTACTAGGAAAATTAATTCGTACGTTTAATATATTCTATTTTATGAAACTTTGTCATTAGAATTTAACTTAAATACTATCGTCAGACAAATTATGCAAAGCGTTTGTGTAATTTACTTTAACCCCTTGTAACTATAAGAATAACACTGAAGATTACATTATTAAACAGAATTTATAGAGTAGAAATTAATAATTAGGTTAATATCTATTTATTCATTTGTGTTGCAATTTATTTTTCATGAATTTATTTTTAATATGAAAAAAATCTTTTATTCTGTGTCATTAAAATTACTTTTGGTATTTATTTATACATTTTATAAAACATTTGATAATAATATAGATTTATTGTTTTGCTATTAAGAACGAAATAACCTCTCTAATTGCCTTAATTTTAATATCTGATAAATAATTACAAAAGAATGTTGGTGAAAAAGTAATTTAGTAATACTTCAATTATGTGAATTCAATTAATATTACTATTTACGTATTTTATGTATATATTTGAAAATGTTGTTTCCAAGCTTGTAAAAAAATTGTCAGCATCAGTTTTCAGTTTTTTACTATTAAAAATAATATTAAAAAATTTCAACAACAAAAATAAAACATATTTACATTCAGTGTATAAACAGAAAATAAAGTACTATTAAATGTAATTTTATGTATGACCTCAACTGCTCCTGAGAGTTTATCTTAACACTTGTTTTAACTGTAAGTTTTACAAACCAATTTGACTTTATTGTTTGTTCATTAGGGAGCGGGTTGTACAGCGTTACTCGTGGCTGTAGTTTCAAGAAAGTTGGAACTCACAAGAGCTGAAAAACATGTCCATAATTTTATGATGGACACACAATTAACAAAAAGGGTAAGCATAAGTCATTTCTTTTAAATTATTTGCCTAAAAACTTTGCTTTGTAATTAAACTTAAGCCAGAAAAATATCATTACATTATTTACCTTGATGTATGAAATTGAATTACTTATTAATTAACTGTTGAAGAAAACATTACTTTTTTATGCTAAAACTGGAGCATTGATTTAAAAAACAATTAATCCAAAATTTGTATACACTCATTATCTCTATACAATAATTATTTGTGTTGTTTTGGATTGTTTAGCTGAAAAACGCTGCGGCGAACGTGTTACGAGAAACGTGGCTTATCTACAAACACACGCGTTTGGTGAAGAGAGTGAATCCAGGTCGAGTCCGGACACATCAGCGAAAATTTCTCATGGCCATTTACGCGTAAGATCACAATTTCTCATCTTTTTTGTCTTCTATATATCAATATATATAAATAACATTTATTTACATCAACATTTTTTATTCATTTGCAGACTCAGAAAAGTTAAAATGGATCAACGAAAATTAATGGACAATGCCAATACGATAACGGACATGGCTAAAGTAAGTGACTTTTAACTGCTCTTATTTCATTGAATTTAAAACCAATTCAGTATGCCAAATGATTATAGATAACTTAATTGTTAGTTAAAAGCACTCTACCGACTTATTCCAAATATCATATAAATCAAACTGCATTGAAAGTTAACAATAATTATTCAGCTGTCGATTAATCCAAACAAAAGGAAGAATCTATAACGGGAAAATATGATTTCAAGATAATAAAGTAGTAAATTAAAACTTTATTTGTTATTAAATCGGATATTTCTTTGAATGATACAATAAATTCTGACCATGAAAAAGATTCAAGAATTATGGACCTCTTGTATGATAAAGCGTATTTTTTTACGATTTGACAGTCTTAAAATTTTTATTGTTCTCATAGAAGTGAATGCATTACATTATTCATGCCTGATATAATATATTTTAAATGATACTTTTTGCAAATCTAATTTACTGTTGCAATGAAAAACGGGTGTTTTTAAAAAGTTTAATTATCCCGTGGTTAAGAGAAGTTAGAAATAATTTTTTCAGTAATGTATTTGGGAAAATAAAAAAAATGTACCGCTCTTAATTTTCATATGAATGGTATTATACTTGTATGAAGTGTCATTAGAGCTTTAAGATGCATAAAGCCATGATATAAATGCTTTAAGATTACGATAAAAAGTATCAAACGATGAACTATGCTTTTCATACACAATATCTAGTTAAACTTAATGGTTCGACTCTCCTCAATGGCTAAATGCACTTTCGTATGCTTCTATAAGCTAAAACCATTCATGACTTTAGTGAATTAAAGAATTTAATCTAAATGGTTGACCAAATTTTATTTTCCAATGTCCATGTTGAAATTAACTCTTTACATTTAAAAAAATTATATCAAAAATTTGAGACTGATTAAAAAAATCAACGACAATTTATTAACAATAAAATTATATCATAATTTGTTTTCGATTTCTAGATCTTATTTAACAATTTAATGAGAACATAGTGTATGTTTGATTTAATAGTTATTTGCCAAATAATAAAATTGTAAACTATCATTCAAGATCTTAAATTGTTTTATTTGTTTCATAGTGCACAAATTGTAATAAACTTAATTTTATGAACAACATTTATGATTAACATAAATTAAATTCTTTAAATTACATTTTAATTTTGATACAAATTAAATGGTACTTCATATTAATAAAAAAAAGTTTGTTAAACTTAAAATCAATCAAAAGTTGAACATTTACAACGAGATAAATTATAATGAAAATAGGTGGTTTTAAGTACTACTTGTGTATCTCAACAATTTAAATTGCTTTTGAAGGACCGTTGAATCGTTCGTATTTACTAATATAGTGACACTGGTTAAGTCTATTGTAAATAAGAATTGATTTTAAAATTTCAATTTGATTCCAATATAAAAAGTTTATCTTACAATGTGAAATTAATTTGCAGACTCTAGCATTATATTCAAAAATATAACAAATATCCTAGAAATGACAAAATAGTATTCAAAGTGACTTTTATTTACGTCAATTAACGAACTTATTTAATTAGAAACTGGAATGCAGTGAATGAAAATTCGACATATCATTCGCATTTGTTAAACTATTGGAATGTTTTACTGACGCCTCTCTGATACACGAAACATTTCAAGAACGGTTCAAAATTAACCGGAATGTATTCGCAATCTTTTAAGAAAAACTGCGAAATTCTTCAGAAAATGGATATAATCAAATTAGTTTAATTGTTCACAAATATTTTCTTTTTTTATCACTGTGAAAATGAATTTATCTAAAAACAAAAAAATAGTCATTAAATTTTAAATTTATATCATCCATAAATTATTGTCATTCGAAAAATATATTAATAATAAAAAGATCAAATCAAATTTATTTCTTCAAAGCATGTTAATAAAATTATTACTTTCAAGATTTAAGCAAAAATTTGTTTAATTTGTAATTTTCATTATAAGATTTTACGTTTGTTGTACAAAATATTTTACACCACACGATTGTTAATAAACGTGAAAAATACTACTAAAAATATTAATTTGTTGAAAACCTTATTTATTACCATTATTATTTTGAAACAAAATTAGTGCACGTAAAACTTCTTACGTGTACAAAATTAATAACAATCAACTTTCTTTCCATCTTCTAATTACTTAGAGACAATAAGTTGAATCTACATACTTTTATTTCTCCTGTCAAAAAACGACACATAAAAAAATTGACAATCAAATCAAAGAAAGAAAAATAGTTGACGAACAACTTGTCAAGGAAATAGATAGCTCGACATTAGAGGCGCTTTTTGTAACATTTCCTCGAGTTAATAAAGTAATGATTGGAGGAAGTCTCCTTAACGACCTATCATTAGCTGAAATATCTCTATAAGTTTTTTTTCTATTATTAACATTAATATTGTACATCAACTTACAATTTACTTTACTTTACACACTAATCACAAAAAAGTTCTTGCTATTACTTTTGTTTTATTTTATCTTAATTACAGAAATAAGTTAAAAGTTTAAATTAACAATAAGTACAAAACATTAATTTATTATATTTGTATTACGTTATACAAAACATTTTATAGCAATACATACATAATATATGCCACTCAACAAAACAATACAAGTTAGTTTCAACTGTGATAACAAAAAATTGAATTATTTCTAAGTTGAATGTATGTAAATTTGATGAATAATGGTATACGCTTTTATTCATGTTAACAGACCCAGAACATGGTGCACGAAATAGTTTCGGACATGAGCTCGCGACAAGACTCGTTGGAAGAGCGGCTGGTGAGTCTGGAGGACAAGCTGAGTGCTCTGCAAGAGCAGCTGGAGCTTTTGCCTGAGGCGCTGATGCGTTGCATGGCGCAGCACAACGAGCGGATGGACCAGCGACGGAACTTCCTGCACCCGGACACGGCGGTGGC
>JABFPM010002084.1:0-17740 GCA_022817325.1 Idris sp. 1 HC-2018 | reverse complement strand
ACAATCTTGAAGTATTATTCAAAGGAATTGGACAAATGTACAACGTTGGACTTAAACCTCAACTGGCAAAATTGTATCCTTCTGTTGAATTTCCTGTAAGTCGTGGAACTCGAATGATTTCTCCATTAATTAGGTGGGAACACTCTGATGATTGGTACGTTACATCGTATAGACTACAAGAAAAAATTAATTCTGGAGAAAGGGTAGTTGAGATCACTTTAGCCGATGAAAACTACGAATTCATGGCAGGTCACATAATAGACGGAAGAAATCTTTTACCTGCCACTGGTTACTTAGTCTTAATCTGGGAAACTGTTGGAATGATGAAAGGAGAACTATTTACCGAGCTCTCGGTAGTGTTCGAAGATGTTAAATTTTTGCGAGCCACAAATATTCCAAAAGAGGGTCAAGTTGACTTGGTACTTATGGTTCAAAAAGGAACAGGAAGGTTTGAAGTGATTGAAGGTGGAAGCGCCTGTGTAACAGGAATGGTTAAAGTTACAACAAATCCAGCTTCAGAGAGAATTGATCCCAATGACATACCGGAAATTCCGGAGAAAGAAGAAATGACTTTAAGAGATGTTTACAAAGAACTTCGACTCAGAGGCTACTATTACAGTGGATTTTTCCGCGGTATCAAGTCTTCCACTATTAAAGGAGACAAAGGTCACTTAATATGGTACAACAACTGGGTCGCTTTTATGGACAACATGTTGCAAATGAAAATTCTTGCCAATGATACTAGAGGATTATTTGTTCCAACCGGAATAGAAAAACTTGTGATTGACACTAAATACCACTTGAATCAATATCGTGCTCTGCCAGAAGACGCCAAAGAGTTCCCTGTTTATACAATCAAAGAAGCCGATATCATAGTTTCTGGAGGAGTTGAAATTCGTGGATTAAAGGCAAGTGCTATTGCAAGAAGGAAGCCTGCTGGGGAACCAGTTCTTGAACAGTTCAAATTTGTGGCACATCGGGACTTGCAAGAAGTGGCACTACCAGACGCCGTTCGGCTTACGATGCACCTTGCTTTAGAAAATCATTTGACTATTAGAATAAAAACTTTGGAGTATATTCATGAAACTGACCCAACTGAAAATGTGTTTTCTCCATTTATTCTTGAGACACTTGGAGATATTCCACTTATGCAGGCTGATGTAAATATCATCTCAGATACTTTCAGTAGTGAAACTTTACCGAAAACTATAAATATTTTAGAACCCAAGAAATTAAGTGCTGATACTAAAGCTCTGATTGCTTATGGACGGCACTTGCTGACAGAAAAAAGGGAAGCTATTTTGCAGCAATTGGTATTTGCATTAGAAACAGGAGGATTTTTAGTGAGTTGTGAGTCAGCTGATTCCAAACAGAATATTTATAGAAGTGCCGAAAAGACTGGTTTGAGAATCATTATGGAAAAGAAGATAGGAAGTGATATAATGGTACTTTTGCGTAAACGTGATAAGATCAAAAAAATGACTGTTGTAACGATCAATAATTATAATTTTAATTGGCTTGAGGATTTGAAAAAAGCACTGAAATCAGAAGTAGATAAAGAACACGCAGGTTCGATGAAGATTTTAGTAGTTGCTCAAGGTGATTACGAAGCTGGTCTTCTGGGATTAGTTAATTGTATAAGAAAAGAACCAGGTGGTGAAATTGTAAGAGGTCTTTTAATACAAGATCCCAAAGCTCCCGAATTCTCATTGCAGAATCCTTTGTATTTGGAGCAGTTGAATTTGGATTTAGTTTCAAATGTGTTAAGACCAAATGGAGTTTGGGGAACTTATAGGTATTTATATCGTTTAAAATTTAATTTGTAATAATGAATTAACACTTTCGCTCAAAAACGCTTTCCCACTTTTACGATCTGACGAAGCTTTCAAAAAGACAGCAATAGAAAATAGTGAGACAGTGTATAAGTAAATAATTCAATTTATAATCAATTACATAATATAAATATCAAAATACGATGCAAAATTCATCAAATTTAATTTTTCAATAACATGTTGAATTTGTTTTTTCATGTATAATATTTATCTGAAAAAAGAACATGCGGTCATTTTTGTGACACGATGTGATTGGTTCTCATTAAATCCATACTGATCCATGCTGTTTCCGAATGAAAGTGTTAATGACCATCTAATAAATTTCTTACTTGATTTTCAGGCACCTTTTATTAAAGCCATTAGAACCTCGTTTGGTTCATCATGCCTGGGCTAATCAATTGGTCAAAGGCGATCTTACATCGTTAAAATGGTTGGAAGGACCAATACAACCAGGATTTAAACACCCAGATTTGGTTCACATTGTATACGCATCTATTAATTTCCGTGACATTATGTTAAGTACTGGTAAACTAGCTACTGAAGTTGTAGCAAAAACAAGAATGATGCAAGAGTGTGTTATTGGATTTGAATACTGCGGAGTTGATGCTTCTGGTCGTAGAGTTATGGGCATGGTAGACAGCAGATGTATGTCAAATATTATCGTTGCTGACAGAAGCCTTAGTTGGTACATTCCTGATAGGTAAGTTAGAACTATCTTAAATGAAAAAAAAAATCAGTTAAGCTGTAGATTGGTTTGTTTCTAGCATTTATGAAATAGTAATTAAATATATTCTGTATTTTAGTTGGTCCTTAGAAGATGCAGCCACGATTCCTTGCGTCTATGGAACTTGTTACTGTGCTCTTTATTTAAGTGGTAAAATGAAAAAAGGCGACAAAGTTCTGATCCACGCTGGTAGTGGAGGTATTGGTCAGGCAGCTATTACACTGGCCCTGTTCGAAGGATGCGAAGTTTTCACGACAGTAGGAACACCAGAAAAACGAAAATTCATTCGAGAAAAATTCCCACAAATTCAGGACGATCATATCGGCAACTCCAGAGACACTAGTTTTGAACAGCTCATAATGAAACAAACAAAAGGCCAAGGTGTTGATATTGTGTTGAATTCTTTGTCTGAAGCAAAGTTGCAAGCGTCAGTGAGATGTTTGGCTCAAGGAGGAAGGTTCTTGGAAATTGGGAAGTTCGATCTTGCCGCGAACAATCCTCTTGGATTACAAGCCTTCCTTAAAGAAATCAGTTTTCACGGTATAATGTTAGATAACTTATTTTTGGCACCTAAAGAGAGAAAAGAACATTTCAAAACTTTGATAGCAGAGGGTCTGAAGAGTTTGGCTATTAAACCTCTAACAAAAACTATTTTCTCTAAAAACGAATTGGAAACTGCCTTCCGTTATATGGCATCCGGAAAACATATTGGAAAGGTGAGTTGAATCTTATGTGATAATTAAGGATGAATTATAATTCAAGTAAATTTTCTTATCAACAAATTCATAACTTTTCCTAGGTAATGATACAAATGCGTGACAAGGATGAACCCTTAAATGCCCCAATAATGGCCATTCCCAGGTACCATTGTATACCAGATCGCAGTTATATTGTTCTCGGAGGTTTGGGAGGCTTTGGATTAGAACTTGTAGATTGGCTGGTCCTTCGTGGAGCTAGAAATGTAGTTATTACTTCCCGAACTGGATTTAAAAATGGTTACCAGAAAATGCGTGTGGAATTATGGAAGAGTTACGGAGCAAAAATTGAAATTGTCGTAGGAAAGGATGCGTACAAAGAAGATGAATGTAAAGATATCTTGAAAACAGCCATAGATTTGGCTCCAGTTGATGGTATTTTTAATTTGGCAGTTGTTTTAAAGGATAGTTTGTGGGAAAATCAAACTGCAGAGACTTTCGAAGAATCCTTTAGATGTAAAGCTTGGAGTACAAAGATTCTGGACAAATTTTCCCGAAAAATGTGTCCCAACTTACGACACTTTGTAGTGTTTTCCTCAGTATCCTGTGGGAGAGGAAATGCAGGTCAATCGAATTATGGAATGTCTAATTCAGTGATGGAAAGGATTTGTGAAGAGAGAGTAGCAGAGGGATTACCGGGATTAGCCATTCAATGGGGTTCGATTGGGGATGTTGGTCTTGTGGCTGAAATGCAAGAAGATCATAAAGAATTAGTTATTGGTGGAACATTACAGCAGAAAATATCATCCTGCTTACATGAACTTGACGGATTTTTGCAATCAATATATCCAGTTGTCGCTAGTATGGTTGTGGCTGAAAAACGAGCTGGTGGAGCTGGAGCTATAAATATTGTTGACACAGTTCTTAACATTATGGGTACGTGATTGAAATTTTAAAAAATATAAAATCAAATTATAGAATGTTAATGAATCTTTTTTGTTATTTATATTTATGTAGGTCTCAAAGATTTGAAAACAGTAAGCAAGCACACTTCCCTCGCTGAATTAGGAATGGATTCTATGATGGCAGTTGAAATAAAGCAGACTCTTGAACGTGAATTTGAAGTTTATCTCACGGCACAAGATATTAGAAGTTTGAACTTTGCAAAGCTGCAAGAAATGGCTGCAAAAGAATTGGAAAATGCAAAGAAGGCTGAAAAAAATACTGCGGAAGTCTTAACAGGAATGAAAATTTTGTTCCGAACTTTGGGTATAGATGTAATCAGTCCGGATGTCTGTGTTAAAATGCCAACCAAGGAAGAAGACGGAAGGGAAGAAGTTTTCCTGATTGCTGGCATTGAGGGAGCCGCTTCCATTTTCACAGATTTAGCTCCTAAATTAAAATCACCAGCTACATGTTTGCAACCTAATATCAGGGATGTTGAAAGTCCTACTATTGAAAGTATGGCGGAAAGTCTTTTGCCTGTAAGTATTATAAAAGTACATCAAATTTATGATATTGAATGATTAATGATAATTTTTTTCTATTAGGTTGTAATAGAAATGAATAAAGGAAGAAGAGATTTTGTTATTGGCGGATACTCGTATGGTTCAATGATAGCCATTGAACTCGCTAGGAGACTAGAAGCTAAAGGTATGCTGGGAAGGCTTGTTTTAATCGATGGATCTCCAGACTTAATGTTTGCTATTAAGGATCAGCATTTACCTTCTGAGACTGACGAAGAAATGGAAAATAATATTCTGTTGGGAATGATGGATTCAATGGATCCAGCCACTAGTCAAGTGGTAAATACTGAAAATTTGGTTAAAATTGATATTAATTTTATTAAAAAAAATATTTTCTGCATATATTAATTTTAAATTGTCATTTTTTTCAGCTTCTTTCAGCGTTAGAAAAATGCACAAATTGGGATGAAAGGCTCGAAGCATTCCTTTCAAGTGTACCTGAAGAAAGTACCAAATTATCAATTGAAGAACAGAAAACGTTTGTAACTTCTATTTATAAACGCTTGCAAGCTATCGATAGATTTGATTACAAAACTTCGCAGCCAATCAGATCTCCTATTTTACTTATTAAGCCCACTCAGGTCACTCTTAAAACCGTTCCTGAAGATTATGGTCTAAGAAAAGTAATATAATCTTACTATTTTAAATTTTTCATATGGTCAACATTTATTTACATTATTAAAAAAATATATTTTTTAGATGACGTCAGACAAACTTGCTATTCATTACACTGAAGGAAATCATTTAACTATTCTCGAAAGCAATAAAATTGCTAACGCAATAAATGGCGATCCACTGGAAGATGCAGAGGAATTTAAACAAAGTATATCTGTCGATGGCGATGATATGGTCAGTCTTCATATGAGAAGCCTTAGTGGCCGTTAAATGATATTTTATTTTATTGAAAAAATGATTTCTCAATGATAATAATCCAAATTCAACAATCTTGTATCTATCCAGTTTATTACAAATTTTCAATACCATTTAACATAACAAAAAGATCAGCTTTTATTGTTGTTTCATAATAAAAGTGTTTTATAAGTTGCTTGACTTATAATTTAACTTACAAATTTGTTAAAAGAGTTACGTAGTAGAAATATAATGTGGTTAGAACATTCTATTGAGAAAAATGTAATCATATTAAAACTATTTAGAAAAACCAAATTAATTCTAATGGAGACAATTTAAATACAATTTTGATAAATAATATTTATAAAAACTTAAGAATCAATCCTGTCACTACATACTTAAAATATCTGTTTAGTTTTATGTAATGGCTACCATACCAGATCACATATGACACCAATAAAAGCATTTTGATTACACAACAAATTTGTTTTATTTAAAATGTTATTTTATTTAAAATAGGTATTAAGCAAATTTTGAACCAAATATATATCTATAAATTTTTTAAAACACTTTGCAAAACTGTTTTGTCAAATTTTCCAGTAGCAAAGAAACAAATTTTTTAAAATATTTAATTTAATAGTAAGAAATATTTCAAAATTATTCATTTACATTTTTTAAATGTAAAATTAATATTTTTAGAATATTCTTAGAATATTGTGTGCCTATGAGGTATGATGAATTATAATAGTATATTATCCAACTAGGGACGAAAATGGGTGTTTCCAGACGAGTGCGATTGCGAAGCACTCGAAGACCATTTTCGTTCCCAGTTTCATATAATTTTTTGGCCACAAATGTCCAGGAAGTAGCGTTTTTTCTGCAATAGTAAGACGAAAATGAGTCTTTCAGTTACACTTTTTCTAGGTTATGGAAAAATGTGTATAAAAAAAATGTGACTGAAAGACTCACTTTCGTCGCATTTTTGCGGAAAAAAACTAAGCAAGTGTGAGGAAAATAAAGTTTTGCAATTTATATATAACTCATCCTCAATTTTTACTAAAATCAAACTTTCGACAATTTAAACCCATAGATTCAGCTAATGTTTTTTTTTAATTGAATGAATGTTGGAGATCTATGATTGTTTAACTCTGTGCCAATGACGCAATTTGCTTGTTATGTCAGATCTTCAAAGATCGATTAAATGACATGGCATTATAGATATTTAGTTTATGTTTTTTTTCTTTATAGTAAAATTAAAATAGAAAAAATTATTACAAGTAGATAATTTTATTATGTTTTGTTAGTTTGTTTTATACTGCATATATTGGTTCAACAGTAAATGAGTTGATGTTTTTCAATTTGTCTGTTTTAACTATTCAATATTATTCTTATTCTTGCATCTTATATATTTTTTCATTAATTATCATAATCGTAGGAATTTGATTTATCAGCTTAGTTTTCGAACGCTAAAATCGATTTGATCACTAAATTTTTTTAGTTACTAGAAAAACGATAATTTTTATTTTTTTATATTTTTTAATAATTAAGGTGTAGAATATTCATAAAAAATTATGTTCAGTTTTTAAAGCTTACTGATTATTTAAAATGTGTACACCCTTCACTACCTCATTCAGCACCTCCAGATCTTTTGAGCCAAGATCAGAGATTTACCATTGTCATTTTACAAGGTCATCAGACGAGTTTCCATGACCGTTATTGATGAAGTAGCAAAATGACGTAAAATGACAACATTTAAAATGTACGAAGCTTATTCTTTATTAAATTTAAAATATACATGTAATGTAGGGTGGCCGTTATTTTGGCAAAGTTTGATTTTTGAATAATTTCATGAGAAAACCCTTCCTGAATTTTTTTAGATTTTTTGGAACGAATTAACCTGTGCCTGTTAGCAACCAAAGTTTTACATGTGTTTTAAATGGGGATTTTTACCTTTTTAAGACTTTCTAGCGTAACTCTCATTATTTCAAGCGCATCAACTTAAAAATATTCCTCGGTTTTAGGGGTCGCTGAATTCAAATCTGAAGTTAACAATATATTTTTGACCTTTCAAAATATTTTGTCCGGTCAAAAAGATGTCACAATTTTTTAGATTTTAAACATTTTTTCAATATACCGTTTTAAGGTGTCATTCTATAGGATTTTATGTCGCTGAACCCAATTTTGATGTCAAAATTTGATGTTCGACGTTACTGATTGTTAAACTATTTTTTTTTTTTTTTTTAATAAAAAATAAAATTTTAATTTTTTAATTATCAAAAATTAATTTCTGACAATTGGCAGCTTTCAAAAGCTGTCATTAGTTTCTGAAAAATATACAATTTTACAATAGTTTCTGTCGGTGATTCGAATTTAGCATTTGTTAATGTCATTAAATTTAATTTTTCCTTAGAAAAATAATTTTTAATGTCACTAAAATTTTCAGTTACAAGACTTTTTCCAAGGGACTGAAAAAAGAATCATGCCACTTGAATTTCGCTTTCCCCAAGCCGTGTGAGACTCAAACTACACCAGAAACTCAGGCCCTTGTCACTGACAATTTAGCGCTACCCCGGAACCGCTTATCGCATTACTTCGGGATGGCTTGTCCAATCTTCGTACAACACACATGATGAATTATTTATAATAACAATGATGATAATAGTAATACCAATGATTAAATAGTAATAAAAATGATTATTGAATGTTTAAAAATTATTTACAGGTATTTGCAGCTGTCATCAATGGATAATTGAATTAGTAATTTATATTTTGTTCGTTCTACGATTTTTGCTTACATTAATAACAAATATTAATAATAATTTAATTTGAAAATGTCGTGGATTCGACAGAATTTTTTAGTTTTATTTGTCCGCGAAAATAATATATTTTTCTTTTATTTTTATTTTTCAGGTCATTATTATATTATTTGTAAATTATTAATTTTAGTTTACCTTTGTATATTTTTATTTTGAAATTTTGTATATTGTGCAAAACATTCAGCTAATCAAAGTCGAGTTCAAATAAGTTTGAAGTCAACAAACTATTATTTTTATTTTTGTTAAATTTATTAAATTTTGTAAAGTTCTTGAAACTTCTTTAAATTTTGAATACAAAAGGCATCAATTTTTGAATTATAGTCAGTTTTTGAGATCATCTCAAACAGTAAAGTTGTTAATAGTTATAGCATTTAATAAAGCATGGCAGAAGATCCGTCGCGAAACGAACATTTTCTTCGTGAAAATTTGTTTCTGATTGGAGACATTGATTTTCAGATTTATGAAAACAAATCACCCAGTAAAAACAAGTGCTTAAAGTTATGTTATTCCATCTTCGTGTTTTAAAGTTGCTTTTACATGAAAGTGCTTTACTGTTGGCGAGAGAAGTGCTAATATTTAGGGAAAAAGGAGGAATCCCAACCCAATCTTTACCAAGGTGTACCGAAGAAGTTGAAAAGCTTTACAACTTGTGGCGATCACTCAAAAAAAATGCCGGAAAAGATTTCAACGAAAGCAAAGAGGAGTTCAAACAAAACATTAAACTTTTATTCGACATAGCCAAATCACCAGAATTTTTAACAAATTTTTAAAAAGGTTCGCTCTGTTGTCCACTGCTTGGTTGCACCTCTCTTCCTTGAGGGCGACCTCCCTGACAATAGCCCCGGTGTCGCCTTGATGAGCCAGGCTAAAATCTATTTCTTTGCATTATAGCAATTTGAATTACAGCCTAGCTCATTGCTACTATAGCATCATATGCCTTGCCCCCTTATTGTCCTGCCGCCTTCGGACTTTTTTGCCCGCGCATATGTAGGATCCTACAATAAAAAGCATGTTGCTATGACTACAAATGCACAATTTAACTTATTTTATTTTTTAATTTAATTTACCTAATTTAAATTATTCACTTATTATAAACAAATCAAAAATATAAAATTTTAAAAAAATTTTAACTGTTAATAATAATACCCAAAAAAAATTTTTTTTTTTGTAAGTAAACAAACAAATTATAATAACAAATGTTTTCTAATTTTTTTAAATAATTAATATAACCTTTCATTAAATTTGATTGATATATTCATAAACTTTAAAACGGTTTTTATAGGTTACTTTAAGCCTTTACAAATTTCATTTCATCCATTTGAAGGGCTTAGTTTCCAAACCAGTTGAGTTTAAAAAAAAATGCAAAATGAAAAATTGATTAAAGTGACAAATATTCTAATTTATAAAAAAATAATAAGAACTATGAAAAAAATATTTCAACAAAAATATGAATGTCAAAAAATGAACTTTAACGAGTTATCAGACTAAAACCTTCATTTTTGTGAAAAGTTACGTTTTGAATTAATTTAGATAATTATTCTGATTTTATAGGTCCTTCAAGATTGGGGTCTGTTGGATGAATTAAAAGCTTTCTGCTGCGACACCACTGCCTTTAATAGGCTGCGATATCGTTAGAACAATAACTAGAAAGGGATATTCTATACCTGCCGTGTCGACACCATATATTCGAAATAGTATTATTTGGTGTTTTTAATGAACTGATGTCTAGTTCGACTGGTCGTGATACTTTATTGTTTAAAAAGTTTATTTAGAGCTAACTAGGATAAAATTGACCAATGCACTTATAGAATTGGTTTAGAAGATAAGTCAGTTGAACCGATTATTCAGGATAAAGTTGATGATATAAATAGTTTTATAACTAATTTATTGTCATCAAAAGTCCAACCGCGAGATGATTACAAAAAGTTTCTCTTATTGAGTCTTATTTTCATTGGTAAAATATCAAGTTTATACTTTGAATAAGATATATCATTTTCAACTTAGGTGCAATCATAAAATACTTAATCAATAGTATTTATAGGTTAAATTATTGTTAAGATATTTTTTAAAAAATTAAATTATAAATATTGAAAATTATAATTTAATGTCAGATTAAATATTTATAAATGAAATCAATCGATTATTTGCAATTCACAGTAAAAAACAATTTTTTATACATCATTTTATGACAGCATTACGGAATGTTACGGAAAAAACAGATTTTATACTTTTTTGGAAGAAATACTTCAATCAATTTATTTAAAACTCACCAAACTATTCAATAATATTCATTATACGTCGAATACGTACAGTTTTAATGAGTTTTACTAGCAATTCGTCGAATAAAACGGACTATTTGACAACTACGATAACCTGCACGATCTGACATATGTCAAACAGATGAAAATGATGAGAACAATGGTCAGGCACCTTACTATCAAGAAATCACCCTTAAACCAAGAAATCAGAGCGTATAATAAATAAAATGTCTCATAAAAATTAGCTCCGATCGACATAAGATCAAGTAGATATAACCAATCAGAAAAGTGCTGGTGGTAAGTAAATGTAAACCTAATTACATTACTAATTGTTTACAAAATCAGTTGAAGTCCAAAAATATTTTTTTATGTTTAATTTGTAATTTAAAAATAAAAATCTGCTAAAACTTTTTTTAAAGACTTTTTCAATAACATATTTTTTAGGAGCAAAAGATATTGATTCATTAAACAAAATCCAAGAGAAAACCACGGAAAAATCGAAACGAAAATGCTGAAAATGAAGTTTCAAAAGAAACTGTGAAAAATTGTAAGCTACCTTCTCAAAGTAAAAAACGAAGCACTCGTTTAAAAAAAATCTGCTTCCTGTGGAAAGAAAGAAAATAAGAAGATTTTATAAGATAATGATATTTTGGATGCAGGTAAGCTTACTTCACAAGGATCAATTATTTATGTTTTTTAATAGGAAGTTCAATGTATGTGTAATGTTGTGTCCGTCTATTGTTCGTCTTGGAACGGATATGTGGGAAATTTGTTATCAGTTGTCTACTACGTATGTATGTACTTTTTTATTCATATTATTATGAGTTATAATAATTCTTTCTAATTGTATTTTTTTAAATTTTATTTTTTAAAAATAGGAAATAGATTCGGGAAACTGCGAAAGTGATGCTTGTAAGTGTCCAGCACAGCTCACTGAATGCTTGACCGAGAATGAAGATGAAACTGTTGAATCTGCCGCAAAAACTATTCCGATTTACGATGTCAATGGCAATTTTTTTTGTACAAAAAAGATTCAACATTTTGAAATTTTTGATTTTGAAAAAGATGTTGGTCCGGTGCATACTTTGTCAAAAGATAGTAATAAAGAAGCATTCTTCAGTTTGTTCTTTGACGAAGAGGTTATTAAGTACATAGCGTCGGAAACTAACAAGTATGCTGCTTGCAGTCAAACATTGAAGAATGAAGTCGACTATAAGTGGAAAGATACCAAAAGTGCTGAAATAAAAGCTTATATCAGGACGATAATGTACATGGGGATCGTACGTTTACCTAATACTGAGGATTATTTTTCTACAGACTTTGTACAATGTCCTTTAATAAAAAAAGATGCCAAATATTGGTGATGAAAATTACGATATATTGTACAAACTACGACCAATTTTAGACATTATACTTAAATTTTATCTGAATTACACGCCAAGCAGAGAACTTTCGGTTGATGAAGCTAGCATCGAATTTACGGGTCGTTCTTTATAAAACAGAATTTGCGTGATAAGCCTCATCCATGGGGTATCAAGGCATGGTGTATCTGTAAAAGCAAAACTGGATATTTGCTAGACTCAAATATTTATTTAGGCAAAAAAGAAGAACGTGAAAAAGAATTATTGCTTGGGGAACAAGTCGTTCTGCAATTAAGTAGACCTTATTTTGGGAAATACCATCATGTCTATTTTGACAATTTCTTTTCTTCAATTAGACTAATGCAACTTTTGTTGAACGAAAAAACGTATGCATATGGGACCGTACGACAAGATCGTAAATTATTTCCCAAAGAATTACAATCTATAAAGTTGAATTTAGGAGAATATTTAATTATGAAATCACAGAAAATTACTGCAAGTGTTTGGAAAGACAATAAAGATGTAAGAATTATATCCACTAATTGTTTTGACGAAATAGGTAAAGTTCAAAGAAGAGTTTGTAAGAATCTCGGTGGTCAAAAATAAGATCTTGATTGTTCTTTGTCGGTTGAAAATTATAATTATTATATGGGTGGAGTCGATTTATTTGATCAAAAACGATCATATTATAATTTATCACAAAGAAGTAAAAAGTGGTTGAAATATGTTTTCTTTTTTGTAATCCAGTGTGCACTTGTAAATAGTTTTATATTATATGCTGACCCAGAACGCTCTAAGTCTCGCTAATGTACATTATTAAATTTTCAAAAAGCATTGGCTGTGTAATTAATCGGTAATTTTACTTGCAGCGTTAAGTCAGTATTAGTGCCAAAAACTATTAACAGTATCCATAAAATTCTGTACATTTTTTTAATAGAACTTTCTATAACCTGGTGATTGAAATCGTGTTTATGGTACATTTGCTCGACAATTGTGCACCGGTAATTGAAATACTCAAACATGCGTGATCTCAAATCGAAATAATCAATATTATATGTCGAGTCTCGTTCGAGACGATTTAACTAAGTAGTACCGGTTTATCCGGGCAGATGTCACCACACATTTTCAGAGTATACTTTTTTGGTGCCTTGCGACTCCCGTGCTTTACGTCTCTCATAACGTTTTTCGTGCATGATCGAACCACATCAATCAAAAAACGGAAAAGAAGAAAAATCATGCCTGACAAACGAAAGGCAGAAGGCAACCAGGAGGCTGAAATAGAAAAACTTCGAAAGAAAATGAGGCGCTTGGAAAAGAAAATAGGGAAAAAAACCAACAAGCTAACCTCAAATTTGGAGACTGTCCAACCCGTGCCAGCTTCAGCAGAAATTAAACAAGCTGCTTTGAACCTGGAAACTGAGCCCCACCTGGGAGAAAAAATCGACTCTGAAGGTAATAATAATTTATAAAAAAAAAAAAAAACTTGAGTTATTCTCAGAATTGACGGTGAGCCTTCACGAGAGGAAGGACATACCGGACATGTTATAAAGACATTTGCAGTCTTTATGGTGAGCCTTTTCGTGAAAAAGGACATACCAAAAATATAGTTTTATTCGTGAAGTTAACTTGACTTCAGTATTTCTGGTGAGCCTTCCCGAGAGGTAGGACACAAAAGAAAAACAAACAAACAAAACACAAAGTAAAGTGTAAAATTCGAATTGATTTCAGTCATGTCTATGCTGCTTGACCACGAGGAGGAGGTTCAGTCCAATATAAAAGAACCTTTACTCATGAGCTCTGACAGCGGATCAGACGATGATTCTGGAAATCGATCGGGCAACGAATCGGGTAAGGACCCTGAAGAACAATCAGACTCTCCGGCTTCTTCTTTAGATGAGAGCCTCGACGAAGAGACAATGGAGATTCTTGGAGTCAGACCAGGGGCAGAAACCGGAAATAAATTCAAACTTCACAGTGAGCTAGTTATCCGGTGGACCCATTGGATAGATTCGGTTTGTCAAAAGAAGTCAAAGAAAAACTTTTGGCGGAATATGACACCAAAAACGAGGGTCCGATAAAAACACCGGAATTTAACGATGTTTTAGTGGCAGCTCTGTCAGAAACTGCAAGAAATCGAGACAAACGTTACTTGGACGTTCAGAAAAGCATTGCAGCCGCAGCCACAGCACTGGGACAAGGCTGGACTATGTTGAGCAAAAAAGAAAGACCCCCAGAGGATCGAAAAGTAATTCTTAACCTACTCTATGACGCAGGACAATTGTTAACGGACTTACAGCATCAGTTAACAGAGTCAAGAAGAGCCATCATACTTCCGGCGATGGACAAAAAATACAAAGCTACTTTGGAGAAATCCAAACCGGATAAATCTCTTTTTGGAGAAAAACTGGTGGATAATCTCAAAGAGGCAAAGACATTCCAAAAAACGGGACAGGAAATCTTGATACAACGACCGCCTTCGAAGAAGCCGTCGGAGAAGTCGTCCTCGTCGGGAAACTCAAAGGGCCAGGTGAAAGGGGGTCGTTATCACCAGGGCAGCAAATGGAAAGACCCATCGAAACAGCAGTTTCAAAAGAGCCAGCCAAAGGACATCAAAATACAAAAAGAGCCAGCAGGGGCAGGCGAAGAAGGAGTAAAGGTAAATTTACTAGCCGGTCGTCTGAGCAAACACTTCCCAGAATGGAAGTCTATCACGAATGATAAATTCATATTAAATTGTATTCGAGGTTATAAAATTCGGTTCACCAAAAAACCCGTCCAGGGATCTAGGATCCCTACGGAACCGATACTTCGGGGGTCGCAAACTACTCATGACGTAGAGCTAGTGGTCAGAAATCTCCGTGACATGGGGGCAATAAGACCGTGCGAACCAGTCAAGGATCAGTTTATTTCTGCATATTTCCTCGTTGAAAAATCAAATGGATCCTTTAGGTTCGTGTTAAATTTAAAAAAGTTGAACAACTTTATAGAGACTGAACATTTTAAAATGGAAGATGGACGCACGGTCTCAAAAATCATGTTTCGCGGAGATTTCATGGCTACAGTGGATCTTGAAAATGCATATTTTCAAGTTCCTATACACGAAATAAGCTCTAAATATTTAAGGTTTATTTTTAAAGATCAGTTATACGAATTTGTGTGCTTGCCATTCGGCTTAAATGTAGCTCCTTTTATTTTCACTAAGATCATGAACGATATTATTTGCTTCGGTAAAACAAAGACCGATTGCCAAAGTAATATATTTACTACAATAAAGTTGTTCGAAAAGTTAGGTTTTCTGATCAATGAAAATAAGAGCCAGTTGGTCCCAAGTCGTAAAAGAGAATTTTTGGGTATGGTTTATAACTCGGCCGATATGGCAATCGAACTACCCCAAGAAAAAGTTGAAAGAGTTTTACGGTTAATTTCTAACTTTGTAAAATTAGAAAAATGTACTATTAGACTTTGGGCCAGCTTTATAGGATTGATAGGCGCTTGCTGCCCTGCGTTGACGTACGGGCGTTTATACACAAAAGAGTTCGAGCGCATTAAATACCTAGGCTTACTGGCCAACAAAAACAATTTCGATGCAAAAATCTCTCTCCCAGCTTCACTTGAGCCGATTTTCGCTTGGTGGCGAAAAAATATTGTGACGGCAATCAATCCTATTCGAGAGCTTAAATTTAGCCACGTGATTTTTACAGATGCTTCTACCACTGGCTGGGGTGCAGTCTGTGAAAATCTTAAAACTCACGATTTTTGGTCTGAAAAAGAAAAGAAATTGCACATCAACCAACTTGAGTTAATTGCAGTTTTATATGGTTTAAAATGTTTTACTACAAACTGGGAGAACTGCGAAGTTCTTTTACGCGTAGATAATACCACAGCGATTTCTTATATAAATCGAATGGGTGGTGTACAATTTCCTCATCTTTCTGCCGTAGCAAAAGCTATATGGCAATGGTGCGAAAAAAGACGAATTTGGATCATGGCTTCATATATAAAATCTGGAGAAAATGTAGACGCAGACAAAGAATCCCGTGTGAAGAACATAGATGGCGAGTGGACATTGTCTGATAAAGCTTTCAAAGTAGCCACAACAAAGTTTGGCATCCCATCTATCGACTTATTCGCATCCAGAGCTAACAAAAAGTGTAATAGGTTTTACTCGTGGCATAGAGACCCTGATGCCCTGGCAGTTGATGCATTCACACGGGATTGGAGCGGTGAAGATCTTTTCTGGGCTTTCCCACCATTTGCACTAATATTGAAAACTCTAAAAAAGATATCTTCAGACCAAGCAACGGGAATCATGGTTGTTCCACATTGGCCGAATCAACCATGGTTTCCGTTGTTTAATTCAATGTTGATATCAGAACCTATTCATTTTAGACCAGAAGATAATTTATTGTTGTCCCCTTGCAGATCAATCCAGCACCCCCTAAGAACGTGCTTATCTCTGACAGCGGAGATCTTGTCAGGAAAGCTCTCATTAATAGAGGCGTTCCAGAAGAGGCTTTAAACACGTCATTGGCTGCGAGAACGATATCGTCCCAAAAGCAATATACTAGCACTCTCAATCGATGGCTAAAATTTTGCAATTCACGCAATCTGGATCCCTTGGCGGTAAAGGAGGAGGTGGTGTTAAAATTCTTAAATGAACGATATGAGGAAGGTGCTTCTTATAGCACATTGAATACAACCAGAGCTGCGTTATCGATGATTTCTGTACGTGGTCTCTCAGACAGCAGAAATATTTCAGAATTTATGAAAGGAGTTTCACACTTACGTCCTCCTAAACCAAAATACGACGAAATTTGGGACGTCGACATAGTTCTAGAAAAAATTAAAAAATTGTATCCGTTAGAAAGTCTCCCTTTAGATAAACTAACGAAAAGACTGGTAATGTTATTGGCGATTGGTTCGGCTCATCGTTTTCAGACTTTTTCATTGATGAAGCTGTCAAATATGAAAAAGACTGAAAAAGGATATGAGTTCCGAATCTCAGATAGGATAAAAACCTCGCGTCTCGGGTCTGTCCAACTTAATTTAGTTTTTCCTTACTTCGCCGATGAACCAAAACTATGTATCGCTTTGAATATTGATAGATATTTGTTCGTTACAAAATCATTGAGAAAAAGTGTGATCATTTTTTAATTACGTTAAAGAAACCCCACGTAGAAGCATCACCAGAGACTATAAGTCGATGGGTTCGGGCCATGCTTGTGTCGTGTGGGATAAGTTCTGACTTTACGGCCTACAGTACGAGGCACGCGTCATCTTCTGCCGCGTTGAAGAAAGGCGCAAGTTTAGAACTAATCAAAAAGACGGCCGGCTGGTCAAAGAAATCTCACATTTTTGCAAAATTTTATAATAAAGAGATCAAAGAAGGTGAACGCTCATCCTTTGCCAAAACTGTGTTCAACCAAAGTTAATTTTAGAGAAAACTAATGTTTTGACAAAAATTGTTTTACTGTCTAGAATGGAACACCGAGATCACAGTGTAAAAGTGCTCACATTCTTATTGTTCCATTAAGAGATTTAATAAATAATAGTTTAGTTTTGCAGTAACTCTAAACATCTACTCAGTTAAATCGTCTCGAACGAGACTCGACATATAATTCATAGATCAAACGAACTTACCTGTAAGTGACGTTCGATCCTAATTATATTAGAGTCTCG
>JABFPM010002083.1:0-17744 GCA_022817325.1 Idris sp. 1 HC-2018 | reverse complement strand
GTTGATAACAATTGTTTTTTTTTTTTTTTATCAAATCGAGGGATTAAATTTTGTACACTCAAAGAAATCATAATACTAGAGTCAGAAAACCGTTGCTAGGATTCTAAGTTGATTACCATCAACTGTCAGACGGTAAATCCAACGGTTTAATATTATTGTTTATTTAGAAGAAGAAGAAGAAGAAGAAGCAGAAGAAAAAGGTTAATTTCATTTATAACATGCAAATTACTTAACAATATGATTTTTGAAACATTATTTTAAGCTTTAAAAATATGGAGTTTCATTTGTTTAATAAAAATTGTAAAATCAGGTGTTTTAATTTTTGGATAATATTTTGTTCAAAAATTTTTAATAGTTTTTTTTTTTTTTTATGAATAAGATTTGCAACTTTTTTTTGTATCTAATTTTGTTTAATTTATCAGTTCTATTAGCACGAAAATAAATTATAAACAATGATTGTTTGTCTATTGAACCGTTAATATTTATAATTTTTTCTTCAAGTTGAAACGACATGGTCTCATGAAATGCATTTCCTTTCGTCGTTTTTAGATTTCGAAAGGCTGTAGTATCGGCCGTTAAAGTTTATGAAATAAACCTCTTACATATGCAAAATACAATGAGTTACACGTGAACTAATAGCCGATCGTTTCAGCCGATGCGAATCGTCGATTCTCCGAGTATCGAGTCCCCCAGTTTATTTGCGGTTATAAAATCTAATGATACGTTTCGAGGAATGTACGTTGCTCAGCATTTTTCGTCAATTCCCCCTTTTTTGTTGGCATGCATTATAAATTCAATATGCAGCCCCGAGTTGCATTCTAATTGATTCAATGTTGATTTTACGAGGCTTTTCGATTATCGGTCACTCATACGACGAGAAGGGCCTTGAACATAAAATGCACGACAAGTTGGAATCATTAGCGGCTTTTTAAGCAAGCACGCACAACATCTCGACTAGTTATAAATCTCGCATAATATCTCGACTGGTTCCATCAAAATTTTCGTCTAAAGTAGCTACCAAAAGTTGAGAGCAATTACTCAGCGTGATAGTGAATGCAATCTGCAGCTCATAAAAGGCCGCTTTCCAAATGGAGAGCCGCATGCCATTGGAAATCACAATGTCGTGCATCGCAAACATTAAAAGTGGTACAGTGTGTTAACAGATGAAGCACGCTAATCATGACCTCTTTCTTGATGACCCCACCAAGATACTCTTCACGATTTTCAGACTCTTACAAGACAACTGAATAATTACAGGAAATTAATTCAATCTGAAATTGTCGAAAAAGCAATAAGCACGCACGAGGAGAGAAGGGCACACTGAATAACGGACTTGCTCAAGCCAAAGCTCGATCCAGAACTCGCAGTTGAATTAAATAAACGGGAATAAAGCCTCTAGAATGATGCAATAAATTGTTTGCCACCTAGCCGATCGGTGGAAAACGCGCGGGAGAAGTGAAATTGAAGTTGCTGAATTTCTCCACCGTTATTCGGCGATCAACGGCGATCTGTATCCGCGAAATTTACCGCATTATCCCCTGCCGCTACTAAATCAGCGAGTTTGAACAATCGGAGAAATTGTGCATTACATTTATACAAAGGACTCTGAAGTAGGAATTTAAGTACCGGATAGGAATTTTGTGGGAAAAATCGAGATAATTCTGCTTGTCCATCAACGTGAACAACAATTACATTATCGGTATCTCGGAACATGAAACCGCGAGGTTGAGCGCGATTCTCACAATCGTAACGTTTGACTGAATATCGATATCAACAATACACGCTACCCGGAGCTTTTATTATAATGAGCATCGTGAAATAAACTGGTCTTTATTAAGAAATAAAAGTGTATATTGTGGCTGTGGAAAACACACCGCCGAGGCTCGGCTGCGCGGCGATCGCGATCTCCGCTGGCGAAGGAGGCTCTGGTTTGACCGGTTGTGTTCTCTAGTTGTGTATACACCCGTCGACCTTTGACCCTGCTCTTTCATTCGTTTCTCTGTTTCAAACTCTAGTTCCTGATCCCCTCGGCGGTGCCGTTCAAGCGCGATCGAGGTCATAGATGTTACCCGTCACTTGAGCATAACCTAAGTAAAGTACACATTCAAAGGTCAGGCCACATAGTGGCGCACATGAATTAAACTCAAAGCACAATTTTCATTATCATCGCGCGTGTCCTAGTGCGACGATCAGTGTGGTCCAATACACAAAATGTAAATCCCCGAAACCAGCCCTCTGTACAACCCTCTTTGAATAATCACAATTTAATGTTATTGATCAAACAGTAGTAATTATTCTCAACAGTAATGACAAATTAACCTCGTTTACATGAATATGAATTCATCGGAAAGATGAATATCAGTAAAGATCACATAGGTGTTTTGTTGCAAATATGTATGCATTGTTGTATCACTACTGAGTCATGTTGTGGATTAACATTTCTGTGAAAGCCAAAAGGTCATATTGAGTTGACGTTGCTCATTTATCGTGGTGAACAAGATTGTGGTTAATGAAGCCGTGCAAACGCTTGAAATAAAATTATGAAGTTTAAAAAAAGTGTGCATTATAAAAGACTTGGACTTTAAATGAGTTTGTTTTGTTTGTTACAGGACGTGGAGCTCCGCGCATATCCGCGGCTCTCGCAGGGGATGGAGAAGGTCGGCTGATTGCCACTCCAATTCACAAAGAAAGTATTACGTTCCGCAGCAAAGAAGATCTTGCTCAAGAGGCTGCGCTCGTGCTACAACAAGCGGGCAGCGTACAGTGTGTGGCACACGACAATCGCTACCTGCCCGATAAGTTTAATTCACTTCCACTGCGGAAAAACAAAAAGCGTCCAGAAGTGTCTGTTCAAACAAGGCGCAACAACGAGGATACAACTGTTGACGAGTTTCCTATACCCAAAAAGAAAGCTCTGCAAACAAGTGCCGAGAGCAATGGCGAGAGTAAGAAATTAAAAAATTCCATCAGCAAGTTCTTCTCGCCAAAATTCGAGCGCAAAAGCAAACCGCTGAGACGCAGTGTCAGTGACGCAGGAAGCTTGTCGCGAAATCATCGCAAACGTAGCGGCAGTGAAAGCGAAAGTTCCTATGTGAACTCCAACCGAGTCAAGAAACAACTATCACCAATAATAGAAGCTTCGCCTTATGTTGACAATAAGTCACCGTTTATTTTTGAAAGCAAAAAAGCGAAACAAAATTGCGAGGATAAAACCCCAGAGGTAAAAGCAAACGATATCACGACTAAGAAAGAAACCATTATCCCGATAACTATTGACAAAGAAAACGTGTTTCCGCAAAATTCGGCGAAATTGAGAGTGATCGACAGGGAAGAGGGTACCGATCAAGTTGACGGTACCGTTAATGATAGCATGCTGCACAGCAGTAGGTACAATCAGCAAGGTGAAGAATCAACGATCCACAAGATGATTCACCGGTTGTCAAATGACCGGTCGCCGCCACCCCAGTTAACACGAACCATGGTGTCACCTAGTCCTGGGTTTGGCCACAACAACAACAGACCGTTTTCTTACACCAGGCCAAATGAATCGAGTCCACCGCCCCCTCAAACCGGGGTTATTTATGCCCAAGTCCAGATGGATAAGAAGAAAGCTCACCGAAGCCACAGTGACAGTGACGAAGGTCTTGGTTTAGATCGCAAGGATTCGTCCAGAGAAAACAGTCCGGCGGAAAAAGAATACCGTCGAACAGACTATTACAACAGTGATATTCGCCGGAACAATGAGATCAACAGCTTCGAGACCCAGGATGAAGAGTACCGAAAGAAAACCACCACGCACTTCGGTGACTTTGAAACGCCCAAGGATTTTGCTCTGAGAAACGGTACCGAAGGCAAACGCCTGCACAAGTTTGATGAGATCGATCGTAATCTGCTGAACGGCAAGCCGGAGAAATACACGTCTACGGTATTTGTCGATAGTTCGAATCGTGGCAGAGCCGATGGCATGGCGGACCTGAGACGTCGAGATAACCTGGAATTCTCGAACCGAACCAACGATCGCGGGATCTCCAGTAAAACCTCCGAGCTCAGTGCCAGACGGGATTTGCTTGAGTCGCGGATCAAATCGCGACTGTTGGCCGATGAAATGTTTGCTGCACGAAATAACGTTACAGTGCCGAAAAAGATGGAACACGAGATTGTTGATAAACCAATTGTACCGTCCCCGGTGACACCAAGTCGAATTTCATCGCCCAAACGGTACACCGACACTTATATCACCGAGACTCGTACAAACAGTAACGGAGAAAAGTACATTTTTGAGAAAAAAATTCACGATGAAAACGGCAAGGTTTATGGATACGAAAAAAAAATCAACAAAATACCATCAGATTTGTACACAGATTCACCAAAACCACGGGATGGATACACACTAGAAACCAAAACTGATAAGTATGGAGACAAGTATATTGTGCAAACTCGTACGGAAAAAAGTTACAGCGACGAATTTAAGCCGTTTCTTAGTGATCGCAGTAGAACTAGTCCAGAAGAAAGACTGTCGTTTGTTAAGAATGGCAAACTCCCAGGCTGCACTCCCAGAGAGAACGGTATCAAGACCTCGCCCACCGTCACAAGAAAGTTCGGCGAGTACAAGTTCTCAAAAAGCGAAGACGTACTTAATGGTCACGCAAGACCGGTGAGAGAGCAGTACATCCCCAAGTCGAAGAAAACATTTGAATCCATCCGCGGAAAAAGTAAGTCCACACAACGTCTGGATGAAATCGGCGAGAACGCACGAATCAAAGCCCTGAGAAGTGAATACACTACCAGGTCACACGAAAATTTGAGTTCCGGTGACTATCTCAAAGAATCACGTACTTCTTCGAGTCCTGCATTTAATGGCTACAAAGAACGCTCTGGTTTCATCAAACGACATCTGGATGACCTACATGAGATACCAAACGACGACTACGATACAGACATTTCTCAAATCACCAACAGTCAATTAGAATCAAAGTATTTCAAGGAAACTCGCACGACTCAGAGATATTTGTCGAGCAAGCATGCTCTTCAAGATGACTACGACAGTTCACCACCACGTATTCGTCTAGACCGAAATGGCTACAATTCGAGTCGATATGATTCTGACACCACAGCGAGAGATTCTATTAGAACTGACACGAGATATTCGAACGATGTAAGAAAAGAATACAGAACGGGCAAGGATGACCCGAAAAAACCCTTAAGGAGATCTCACAATAGATTGGACTACCTCGATGATTCGGATTCTAGAGAGAGTCCTCGGGGAAAGATGGCCAAGGGTCGACTGGAGGGATTTGACGAACCACCAACCAGACCACCTAGAGCGCACCATGATAGCAAAACCAGGCACATGAGAATCGAAAACTCAAAAGCTGTTGATCGTCGTCATAGGGATACCAGATTAACCGAGCTGGACAGAAAAGACCGACTTGCTGACTCGGGAATAGAAAATGATTACAGACGAGATTCTCAGGAGGCAGATAGAAGGGAAGCTTTAGAGTCTGAGGACGAAAGTTTCGTCACTATGCAATTCATAAAACAGGAACGTAAACACACTGACAAGAACATGAATGGAAGTGCAGGTGAAAAGTATGAGAAAAGCCCGCTAACGTCTAAGCCGCCGTCCGGATTGGACAAAAAGTATGAAAAAAAAGTGACAAAAATGAGTGGCACTATGAGCAAAGTAAAGCAGTTGTTCAGCAAAAAGGAGAAGAAAAAAGAGGAGAAAAATAAGAAGAATTTTCGTGGCAGCAGTGGCGCCCTCACGGACGACGAGGTGATGATGAGGTACCGGGAATATCGTGGAGACCAGCTGCGCAGCACAAAAAGCGCCAGAGATCTTGGCAGCGACTTTTACCAGGTAAGTTGACGTTTGTCCTATAGATAACCCGAGGCAGGATCGTGTTCACCAATTTTTCCGATAGCGTTAACAAATGAATACCAAACCACTCAAGAGTGTGTCAACTCTCACTTTTCAAAACGGATTAGTCGGCAGATTGGTGTGAATACGATCCTCCCCGTAACTAAATTATAATTGTTGTAACGTTAACACATTATATAAGCAGATACAATAACATACGATAACAATCGCTGTTTGAATTTATGAAGATGTTTATGTTTGGTAATGTTGACTTTATAGTTTTAGATGTTCATATTAAGACAATGATATAATCTACTTTGTTTTCATATTTATAGACATATATATAAGTTTTGTTTTAATATTTTGCATTACGTAGAAATAATAAATAGTATTGTGTAATAAATACTTTGATCACATTAAAGTCAATTATAAGCTGTGAAATATGTCTAGAAATCGAGATACTTTTTGTGTCAATAAATACATAAACTTTTTTTTCAATTATAATCATATGTGAACATAAGGATCAAATATTAATATATTTTTTTCTCAGTTACATTTAAATAAAAGACTATTTACTAAAACGTTAAACATATTGTAAAGAGAAAGTTCTTGATTGTCAGAAATTTTGACAAGATTAAGAGAATATTTTAATGGAAATAAATGGAAACGTGAAAATTAATCTAAACATTATTCTGTTGTATTTTTAAAATTCTCGCAAGTTAATGAAAATAGTTGATAAATGACAATTGCATTAAAAATTAGGTGCTAAAAGAAAAAACAATCAATAAATTCTATTCCTAACAAATTATTCAAACAACTTGTTTTTTAGACAAGTTTCCTCAGTTTTTCTTTGATACAACTAAAAACAAATCAGGTACATATGAGTTAATTTACTAAGTTACTTTATATTTGTTGATTAAAACTATTTCATTGAGAGATGTTTTTTTAAGATTTGAATATGTTTAATAAATTGAACCTAAAACTTATTTGTTTGTCTCTACAAACAGAATTATTTTATTGCTTCTTAAAAACAAGAGTTCTAACATAACAAAATATCTATTGTTTAGATATTTTTTCAATGTTTAATCAAAAAATTATAAGAGAAAATAAATGTATGCATTGGGATATAAGACGTTTATACTATAAATTACTGATATTCACTACGTGTTTGAATAACTGTTGGGGAAAAAAAAAAAAAATGATTTAGATGTATTAAATTTGAAAAATCATTGTTTTCTTTAAAAAATAAACTTTCTTTATATTAACATTTAAATCAATTGTAGTTTTATTTGATTACTTAAGAACAAATTAGATAACATCGAATCAGATTAAAAATGTTAACGATTTATTTAAAGCACCTCGGTGAATTCATTAAAACACCTTCATTAAATTCCAAAAACATCTGATCTTAATTTCACTTGATCTATTTTCACAATACAACTCTTGTAAACAAAATTTCGTATTTGATAACGGAATTAAAAATGTATCAACAACTCATGATTACAATCGAACTGAACTTGGCCCTGAGATAATCGCTGCATTGACACATGTGAATAACAAAACGAAATTCGCTATCTCAACTTTCATTTTGGAATAAATTTATAGAAAGAAAATTCTGTACAAAAGCCTTGGAACATGTAATGCAAAATATAACTTGAAAATAGTAAAATACCAGAAAAGACAAAACAACAGGGAAAATATGTTCAGAATACAAACAAAAATAAAATTATTATAGAAATTTATTTATCGTTTATCAGTAAAATGATAATTTTTTTGTACAAACTGTAAATATCAACTTTAAATCTACAGTTTTGCACATTTATATAAGAAAGACAAATAAATAAGCAAGTAAAAGTGATTTAATCAGTTTTAAGCCGTCTTTGTTTGTCAATCAAACAAAAACTTCTCCAGCAAGAATTGAACTGGACTTTTTATCGGCTGCCTGAAAAGAGGCTTTTGTTTATTCAGTTTCTTATGCTGCGCGCACGATCACAGGTGTGAACAGTGAAAGTATCGATGAAACTTTAATGCGCGCCACTTGATGCAGGACTCACTGGCGTTTGAGCGTGTAAAAGATAACGCTACGAAAGCGGAAGTGTTGGCAACCCTTGCGTCATCCTCGGTTGTTTGGTAGTTACGATCACGTCACGAGGCACGGAAATTCCGTGCGCTCACCCACGCTTGAAATAACGCTTTTCGGAGCAAAGCAGGCACGCTGACCCTTTTACTTGGGCATGGGTTATATGCACTTTGTGCACGTACTCACATTTCATATGGCGACTTTGAATTGTATAACGGACCAAGTGTGCTTTTCGGTACCGAATACGTGAAAAAATGCCAACCAATTTTGCCCAATTTACGTTGACCCAAAAACCAGAACGACTTTTTGTCATCAAAATAATTTTTTTATTTTTGTTTAAAATCAACATAATAATACCAAATTCTTATCTTGTCTTTTTTTGTAACAAAAAGTAACTTCAAGTTGTTAATAACATTGTATTCATTGCAGAAATGAGCATTTACGATTGTTGAAAATAAATTACAATTTTCGTTTGAAGGAAATATGTATTTTACTATTGAATTTCCGGTCCACTAGATCACCAGTATTTTATGGCAGCGATAGATGTGTATTTGGAAAAAATTTCACCAAAAGTTAAAATTGACGAAGAAGTAGTTAGTTTACGGAACACACGGAAAGAAAACGTTGTAATTGTAAAGTTTCATTAACGATCAGTTAAACTGAATGTAGCAATTTGGGAAGGATAAAATAGATGCTTGCGCAACTTGTGCCCCGAGGCGCAAATTTATGGTCAACGTAACAGGCAAACGAAAGTGTCGATTTCCGATTAAAACTGCATAAGTATCAGCGCGATCCTTGCAATTGATCAAATTGTTTGTACACGATTGCAGTCAGATGTCGTATTACGAGCAATTGCTGTTATTATCACGTCAAACATTAACAGTTACTGTTCACCGACAATTAGATTTGATGTCACATATTAAACTCATTTTCTACTGTAGATTGATTAAGATTTGTTTCCGCAAAGTCAGCAGTTGTTTTTTTATGTTATTTCATTGTTTTCTGCCAAAAAGACTGCAATTATTTGAGGCTATTAAAGTTTAAGGCTATTGTTTGACGATTTTTGTATATAATGTCTGAACACTTTCATTTACTGCGGAGCATGTACGCGGATTATAAATGTGCGCCGAGTGTGAATCATGTGAGATGTGGGTGGTGCTCTTACACATCTCAAAGTCGTCGCGGCCTGCGGGTGTCGCTTTCGTGTATAATAATCCGAGTGAAGGCGCGCGGCACTGCATGCACAGTTCAAAATAAATACCACTTGACCAATTTGTTGCGCCATATATAAAGCACCTGCTATTCTTGTGCGCCGTTGTGCAACACACACACACACACACACACACACACACACAAATACACTTTGTCTGCATGTACAAGAGGCACTGTGCTGTGTGATCGCGATATGCTATTTATTAGGTGTGGATTCGGCCCGCGGAACCGTAAATCTTTCAAAATTATCTTAATCCTATAATTAAGCATTCGATATCAGTTGTATCTTTGTCTGCGTTAATCTCCACTGACGGCGTGCTTGATGTAATTTCATTTTGAAAAGTAACCAACTTAAATAAATTATGCAACAAATCTTGTACTTTGAAACAGCTTTTCTACGTTTAAAGTTACATTTTTCCCACATTTCTGCTTTTATATTTTTCAATTTATATTATTCCTTTTGCAAATTCATTGCTCATCTAGGGACTACTTAGATGAAGCAAACAATCTTTTGAATGGAACAAGTTGCGCACATGTTTTTCTTGTTTATAAAAGTGCTTTCCTTTTTTCCAAAGCTGGTCTACACTTATATATTTGTTTTTAAAAGAGCTTATCTGTGAATAAAGCGTGGATTAATAACTCTTGAAGTTGGTGGGGCCTTCTTAAATGGCTAGGCGTACACAATCTCACATGCCGACTCAGGCCGTTTTGAATGGAAAGTTGACACTAATGGTATTGGCTGACGTATTGTGGCCGCGGCATTAGAATTTATTAGCGCAGACGTCGGCCGGGCGTGTTCTGCCGTTCGTAACACGCGACGAACCGCGCGATCTCTGGGCCGCGCGAGATTGCCCCTGATAACGTTGTTTACACGGACCGATTGGATCACCCGCACGATCGGCCAATTTCGCGCAGCCGATCTCATTTTGCCTCTTTCTCTGCCGCACGATCGCACGGTCAAAATACAAGGCCGTTAAAGTAGCACGTTTCCTAATACCTTTGTGACATGTTTGTATGCTAATACCGATATTTATGGTCATTCGTGGCCGTACACTTTCTGCGAGATAGTAAAGAAAGTTAACTTTACGACGCCCAACACACAACTACGTATATATATTTATTGGCGAAATTGTCAATATCGTGGCAAAATAAACTCGCTAGTTTGGTTAGACTCTCTGTTTTTCTTCCTTGTTTTCTCAAAGTTGGAGCTGTAAATATAGATTCAATTAGTGTTTCCGTACAGAGTAAACTAAATATTTAATTGTTTCGAATTACGCGATCTGGATCAAAGAACATTGTTTCTAATTATTGTAATTAGGGAACTGGAGAAATTTACTTTTTATTTCAGTTAAAGTTAAATTAGTTGACTGTCCTAATTGGAGTTAGAACAGAATTTAAATGCCATTAAAAATGTAATTGCTTTTCCTTTGTTATCTTATTTTTCACGATTTAAAGTACAGTCGAATTTTGTTTGTTGTAGAAAAATAGAATAAATTAAAAAAAAATAGAGTCATCTTATAGTTACATTTGTTACCACTGAATTGTAAACAAAATATAACATCAAACATTTTCCCAAACTAATTATTTTGTAAGTGTAGAAATAATGCATTTGCCTATCACAAATCGTAAACAATTTATGAGACCATTGAAGTTAATATGCACTAATAACTGCAATGATAAATCCATAAGTTTATTATTAAGATGAAAATAGATAACAATAAATTGAATTTGAAGCTTTTGAGATAGGTAATCGTAGACAGAGATTGCACTAGCTCGCGGTAGGCGGATCATTCACACCTTCACAGCAGTTAGAACTACTACGCAATGGAATTGGATCGTATTCCCACTCCGGCATTACACCACGCAGATTATATTGCTACATCGATTATTTATTAGTGTCGTGAATTCACACAGGTCGCTTTGTATTTACTTTCGCAATCTCAGATTCTGTTTTTTTTTTCTTTCTCGCCCATTTTTATCTGATAAATTTGTACTTGCATAAACAAAACCGCGGCACAAATTACAAATCATTACGGAATATCCGCGACACTTATGTTCTTCGCCGCAATGTCTTTTTTTTTTTTTTTTTTTTTTTTAATTTTTTAAACTGCACTCTTTTATAATTATATGAAATGCATAAAATATTTATTCCCACTTGTTGTTATTAACAAGATTACCGCAAAAAGATTGAGAAACTGTAACACACATTATAATTAAATATAGTATTATTCATTGCATTGTATAATAATAACAACGAAAAGATAATACAAATGATTTATCAAAGCTGCTGAGCATTTTGAGCCGCGATGTGTTAATTCCGCGGTGAGAAAGAAAATGATACGCTGTCACTCCCGCGGAATGACATATGAGTGGAATCGCTAGAGGGCGAATACTTTCTGTTCTTTCTCACAGGCGGATTACCGCAACGAATTATTAAATATCGATAATAAAGACCTTACATCTGATGAATCGCAGACGCGAACAAATGCACAGCGAATACTGACGCAATTGGCCTCTTAATTAATTCGAATAATCAACGTATCCATCACACTATCTCGTACTTTGCATCTTAATGTTGGACAATCACCTATATTAATTCTTCTGGATTGCACACCAAGTTTCAAAGATGTATTCATTTCACGTCTAATCTACAACCAAAAAGTCAATTAATCTACTATTAACGTCAATGTTTAAAGACTTTTTGCACTACTATTTTAAAATAAATAAAAACTAGTTTTTGAAAAGCTGTATTCTTTTCTCATAATTAGTAAATCAAACATCCGATTTTGTTGTAACTACGTAGATCTCTGGTTTTTGGTCGTCAGTAAAACGAATTTTCTCAGGGCTTAATGATTTAACACATTTTTCGAAACGAAAAAGAAGACAAAGCCAAAGAAGATGCACGAACGTCAATATAATAATGACGCACGTCTCGTGCGAGAGCCGTAACTGTTTTTGTATCGCGTTACATTCAATGCAAATAATGATTTCTTCATTTATTTCGGAATGCGCGAGCGCACGTATAATATAAACATGCCGAGATGCGCGGCGGATAAGTTATTTCAACATGATCAGCCGCCCGGTTGAAATTCCGCGAATTTTGAAACGAGCATTGTGGGAGCCACGCCGCGCGACACCGCAGAAAAGTAAAATTTCAGCGATTTTAATTGGAAAGCTCGGTGGTGCGCGGCGTCGCTTTTACGCGCCACCGAGATTTGTATCTCTTATAACTAGATTCTCGTACTTAAATCTGTCCTTGCGTGTTACCAACTCGAGTAAATTTGTGTGCTTTTCTTTTGCACGATCGCGGCAGATAGCATCTGTGTAGGTTTTAGGAGTGTGGGTGTTAAATGTAGGCGCGTCACAAGTGCTGAGGCGCACGAAATCATTACGCGAAAAAGGTTTGATGCCAGAAACCCGCCATAATGTCCAATAAAGTGACGCGAAAATGAGAACGCTATACGTCACTTTCCAAACCACTTACACGTTTCACTCCAAAATCAAATGTCACAATTTTATTCTCGCTTTGTTGTTGGTCTTTCTTTTTTCTTCTTTTTCTGTTTTTCTTTTCTCTCTCTCTCTCTCTCTCTCTCTCTCTCTCTCTCTATCTCTCTCTCTGTTTTTGTCCCCATCAACTCTTCTGTCTTAGTTTTCTACGAAATTGCACAGAGAAAGTTTGTGGTTTTATCTGTTTAAAAAAATGTCTGCAAATTAAAAGACTTACACCTTCACAAAAAAACTGCTAATTATTATCTTTAGTATGGTGGTTTTAAATTATAATAATAATAATAATAATAATAATGATATTTGGAAATATTACTATAATATTAATGTTGTAACAGACAATTCATATCATTAATCTCTGGTTGATTACGAAATATTCTTTTGATGCATAATTTTTGGTTCCTAAAATATGCAACGAACTCATTCAATGCACCATATTTTGTAGATTAAACGATATACCGTTAACAAGGATATTATTGTTAAGCCCAGATTTACCGATAATAACTGCATTCACAGTCAATTCAAATGCAATTTTATCATGTTAAAAATACGAGTAAATGCAAGTCAAAGTGTTTAGACGATGACAAAGTTGAAATCACATAGTCCATAATTTTTCAACACAATCTTACAAACACAACACATTTGAGTGATCATACAAACTGAAAATGCAAATCAAAAAGACATAAAGAAAGGTAACAAGTGTTTCAGCTAAAACAACATTGTTATGAACAATAAATTGCAATGTTTCAGTAACCACTGCAAAATTATAATTGCAAAACTTTACCTTCTAAGTGGAGAAACAAATGCTTGGAATTATTTAAAGAACAATTTAGCCTGTGAAAATGCTTTTTATAGGTATCGATAATTTACTAACAGTTTCACAAAAAGCAAAAAAGACAAAATTTGCGTTGTTTTATTGTACTTCTCATAATTCAATGACCCAAAGATGGGACACGTTTCTTCACGACTTTCCTTGCACGTCATAATAACAAACAAGAGTCCGATTGTCTCAAATCGTATATGGCGACTACGTGTCCGATTTCTTTTCTCCTCAACAACTTTACATAGTACCTGTTCGTTTAGCACCGTTTGCAGCAAAATTGCGTTGCGAAAGTGGGTTTTTATAGCCACAAATCATATAAGGTTCGGCGACCAAATCGCGACCATTAATCGAACAACGAGAAGCAATTAAGTTAATAAATGCAGGCGTGTTAATCGCCGACGTGGCAATTTGATTGAAAGCGTCACCACGAGACGATTTTCTTGGCGAAAAACAATTGTTTATCGCGCATTTTTCATCGGAAATAAATATTCTGCTGGGTGCAATAACTGTCAACGTTGAGAGGTGCTTGTCTGTGTCAAAAGGATTGAACAAGAATGGAAAAAATGTTCGATCAAGATAAAGTTGAAGAAAATGTTGGAAGATGTTAAACAAAATGTTGGGAAAATGTTTGATCGTGATGGAATTATAAATTATTTATTTAAGAATTGACAGAGGCTGGATGTATTCTGTTTGTTTGAAATAATTTTTAAATGCTAATGCGCTGTTGCGCATAATGTTAAACATTATTTTAATCAAACTTGTAGATAAAACATATACCATTGTTCATTAACTACAAATACTACAAAAAAGTTGTTTCTTTATTATTTATTTTTTTCTCAAATATCATATTCACATAGCAAACTTTTTGTTTTAAGTTTAGCACGTATTATCATATATTATCAAATAATAATTGATAATTAAAGTGATTGGTAAATAAATGATACCTAAGAACGATACTGGTGAATGATAACAATAAGCTGGTTGAAAGCAAATAATTATGAGTGCAGTTATTATTATTATTATTATACATTGAGAAAAATATATTGCTAAGTCTAATAATAATAATAATTGTATTGCTGATAATTATGATTATTTAAAATGTGTTACAATTCCTTTCAAGTGTATGTCAACGTATAATATATTACGTTATGAACGAAAGTCAAATCAAGAGTGACACAAAATAGAATAATACAAAATTATCATATTTTTGTACAATTATGAATAATTGTTTCAGGCGATATATTACAATAACTCATCATAATGATTACGATAAGTACGTATGTTAATCATTCAGGTGAAAGTATACCGAATTGGATGAAAATGATTAAGGCAAGCGCATATTGGTTATGGTTTTGCTTGATATTTTAATACCACGAAAGTATATACTATCATAACTTGATCCCAAACCAAACATTTTCATCATTAAAGTCACCCGCAAAGCAGCATTCTAAGTTACTTGTTTTGTACAAAGTTACGGTGTTTCGTGCGAGTTAATGTTTGAGATTACGATAAGATTAAAAAACATATAAGTGCAGTTAGGCTCTTAACGTGCGAATAACCTAGTGATTTAGTTGGTGCGAATTGTACTTGTAACTAAAGTGCAATTATTTGCTATCAATTTCTTAATAAGGAAAAAGTTTCGCATAGAAAATTAAATAAAAAGTCTTCTATAACTCTATCACAGGAGCAGACATACACGCGGTTAGCATATCTAATTATTAATTACCGATTTGCTCGTGTAACTTATCTTGATCGGACGTACATTACGTATGGCGCACTGCATTATACAGTGTTACATAACTTACGATCAATCAAGACTCAACCTAAACAAATCACTTGAAACTGACGAATTGATTTTTGCAACTTTTTATCTGCTTTTGTACAGTTAAAATAACTGACTGAACGCTGACATTAACTGATTTTCAATATCCTAACCTAGAATCAAGAAAACTATACAGGAAAAACTCTCGAATCAGCTTTTCCTGTTTTCTCTTTTGATTTCTTTTCTTTGATAACAAAAATGCTCTACAAAATCTCACGTGTTTAATCAAACTAGTTTGATTGAGACGATAAAATAGCGGAACAACATATCAGAATACAGTTCCTGATACTTATGTCCTTGTCTGGCTATCGTGAATTTCAAGTGAGAAGGGTGTTTGCAACAATTGTTTCAAAGCAACTGGAATGATGTGAAAAATCACGACCAACAGTGTTGTGTACAACAGTAGTAAACGACGCACACGCATAATGCCACAATTAATCAATGACCAGCCGCAAATGGGAGCCCAGGTATACAGGTACGTGGGCGAAACCATTCGCGATGAGGGCTTTGTCATTTGCAAGATCATCGTAACGGTTCCCCGCGTCTGCTTTAATATTTCTTCGAGTAATTAGCTTACCAACATCTTCGTCGTGTCTCGTGTGTGGTCCTCGCTGACATAATACCGGTAGCACGCTACTGCGCAACATCACCGTGTTGCAAGAGGACTACCTGGTGCAAATTTGAATAAGTTATATAACTCTGTGCCTTACTAGAGTTAGAACAGCAGTTTTTACTTGGCACTTTTAAAACAGCAGTTGTGAATTTGTTAAGCTTGTTAAAGGTGAATTTGAAATAAGACAAAAAAAACATTCAATGAATATCATTGAATTTCAAATTAAGCTCTTCAGATGTCTTTTTGGAAATGTCTTCTTGCATTTAATCGAACAAAAAATCGAAACAAATTTATACACTGCTTTCTTTTAACTGTAGAATCGTATATATTGGCAAATTAGAATTATATATACATGTTTGTTATTAATGTTTGTTCTTCAAAATTCAAGTTGTATTTAATTAGTGAGCAATTTGTCAAAAAAACTAGACACTATTATGAAGATACAAAAGTGAAAACCATGTAATTCCATTTGACATGTTTGTGTAAACAATTTAGAAGTGAATGGTTGTCGAAATTATTGTGCATCTCAGAAGTAAAGAATAAAAATTGCAATAATTTTCTAAGACAATCTTTAAATCCCTTTGAAAGCCAAACTTGGTCATCCTTAAGTTTGCAGTTGCTCACCGAGTATTCTGTGATACGGTGACGAGGCGTTTGCGATGGATCGGTTGAAGCAAGGCCGTTGCGAAGGAATCGGCCGGATCGACAGGAGAGAAGCAGGCGTGGCCATTTCAATAGTTGCCTCGTTAATGCCGACGTTTTACGGCAATCTCACCCGCGGAACCTTCGCGCCATTAATGATACGTGTTATTTTTCGCGACGCCAAACAAAAGGCGCAGTTGATCAGAATATTGATTAGGAGGTGCCGTATACGAGAAAATAATCCGCTGGGAAAAATAATTTTCGAATGCTGATCTACGTCAAAGTTTACTATCAGACACGTGATATTTATTGCTTCATTGATAAATAATTACCTAAATAAGACACAAATTCAAACTGAGAAAATTCCAATTCTAAGCAAAACTGATATCGTTGACTGAAGGTTGTATAACATGATTATTTAATCGCCAGTATAATTACTCAATGTTGACAAGAAAAATGTGGATATAGAAATAAAAGAGAGGAAAATTTGCCATTAAAATCAAGTATAATTTTATGAGCTAAAGAAAACGAATGAAAGTGAGGTTTTATTTAGTGTTATTTTCAAAAATGATGTCAACGTGTAAATAGAATTATCGGATTGGTAAATATTTTTCTGAATGAACGCACGGTTGATTGAAAAAACATGCTGTAATAATTGAGAAGACATTTTGTAAAAGTATAAGGCGATGACAAGTTCACCTTGATTTCTTTCAGAAAGGTCTCAAAGCGTGTTATAAATATAGAGTTTGAACATAATAAAGGTCGACCCTGGTGTATATCCAAATGCCTGGCGCTTTGTACCGTATAAGTAAACTTTGTTACGTGGGTTATGCATATGGTCATGTTTGGTGTCTCTTACATTTGTCTTTGCTCAAGTACGACCCAGTTGCCAAGGCCAGGTAAATACGAAAAATTTATCTTGGCCTTGAGTGGCGTCAAGCATACCCGATAAGACCAATCAAACGAAGAGAACCTAGCGATGGCAAAAATAGACAAACTTTTAAGAAAAACAAGCGAGAAATCGTACTTCCATTTAGCGATGTTGTAATTAATGTTAAGTGCTTTTATGATCGGCAATCATCTGACACTGTCAGGATGAATGACGTGTTGAAGAAGAATCAATCATTTTAAACGACAGTTTCTTGCAACCGCAGATATAAATTCCATTTTTCAACTTTCCGCTTAATA
>JABFPM010002082.1:0-17745 GCA_022817325.1 Idris sp. 1 HC-2018 | reverse complement strand
TTTTCATTTGGGTCCATAAATGGTTTTTAATATATAGGGGGCATTCCACGTGAGATTTTCATGCAAAAAGTGAATTCACTTGAAATTATTTTTTCTGGTTTTTTATTGAAAATAAGAAAATTCGTATTTTTTTTCCCATGCGTAATTATCGAGTTATGATTTCTTGAAGTTGCGCGCTGTACCGCGCTTATCATTTTTAAAATGCTAATAGCTCCATAACTATAAAGTGTATGAACATTTTTTTGCATATGGTTTTAAAAGATATTTTCATTAATCTTTGAAATATTTAATTAAAATTTTGATTGGATAATTAGAAATAGCAATAAAAAAATGATTTTCAAATTAAAAAGTGGTTTTTCACAAATTTAAGCTCTTTTTTTTAATTTTTGTAACGGAAAATGTTCATTAAGAAGCAAAGAATAAGTGGTCAAATTTTTAGAATGGAACTCTTAACTGTTAAATGCTATGAGAATTTGTTTAACGCCGAGCGCATCATTTCGAACAGCGCGCTGGCTCGGCAGTCGACTCGCTTTTATGCTTGTTTTATTTTGTATTTAAACGTTTTGAATAATATAAAATAAATAAATGTTATCTGGCTTATGGTAAATTTTTGTGTTTGAAAATCCTTTATTAATAATCATAAATGCCTAAAAATAAAGAATTAGGTGCGTGTTGTGTAATATATGCGTGGCGCTCAATCAATCGACTGCCGAGCCAGCACGCCGTCTGAAATGATGCGCTCGACGTTAAACAAATTCTCATAGCGTTTTAACGGTTAAGAGTTCCATTCTAAAAATTTAACTACTTAATCTTTGCTTCTTAATGAACATTTTTAATTGAAAAAAAGGGCCCAATTATGAAACACCACTTTTTATTTTGAAATTTTTTTTTTGGCTATTTATAATTATCCAATCAAATTTTTAGTTAAATATTTCAATAATTTATGAAAAAATCTTTTATAACCATATGCAAAATATGTTTATACGCCTTATAGTTATGGAGTTATTAGCATTTTAAAAATGATAAGCGCGATACAGCGCGCAGCTTCAAGTAATCATAACTCTATAATTACGCATGGAAAAAAAATACCGATCTTCTTATTTTCAATAAAGAACCAGAAAAAAATAATTTCGTGTGAATTAATTTTTTGAATGAAAATCTCACGTGGAATACCCCATATAAGGAGCTCATCGTTATAACGATGCTTCTCTTTACTGCAATTTTTACTTTTTTAAGTTGTAATGTTAAAAATATTGGTTTTTATTAATATCTCTATTTGTGCAGTAACTTGGATAAACGATTTTTGAAGACTTTTATGATAATTTGAAACACTGGAAGATCAAAAGAGCTCATTTTTTTTCACTTATATGAATAAATTGAAATTTCATTATTTGGAATGATTTTTTTTCGATTGTAGTAAAAGTAGACTTATCCGGTTTTTCCAGAAAGTCGCAGAATTGGTTTTAATGTTTAATTAAAGCCAAAGGCGAAAAACTTGCAATTGAAATTTCAATTTTGTATGCAAGTTACTGCATAAATAGAAACGTTAATAAAAAGACAATAATTTTAATATTGCAGTTTAAAAAGTAAAAATTGCAGTATAAGAAGCATCGTTATATTTTATAAACCATTTATTGGCCCAAATGGAAATCATATTTTGAATCGAGACTACAAAATATACCTTTATGCCAAGTTTCAGCGAGTTTGAGCTTAATCGGCGTATGACACTTCCGTAGGTTTACTTGTTAGTTTACTATATTTCATTTGATTTTGAGATCAAGTTTGATAAATTACTGACTTCTTTTACAGTTACACTCAGACAAAAAATGGGTAACCTTTACTATACAATTTTAGTTGGTTTTTGGTCAACTTATCTCTAACTGAGTAATGTTAACTCGGCAATGTAGTAAACTTAATCATACGCAACAATTATTGTATTTGATGGTTATAGAAGCAAAATTTTTGTTCGATACGCACCTGTAAATATGTAGATGTTAAATTGAACAATAAAAATATTATTTTGTTTAATGAATGATTCTTTAGTATAGTAAAATTTATCAGTTATTATAATTCATGATTTTAAATCCCTTACAAAAAATGATTTATATCTATTTTTAAACTATCACATTAGTGAAAAATTTTAATACGCTTTTCAACTGTTTTGATTAAGACAAATCATTTTTTAGACAGTTCTACTACATAAATTGAGTTGACGATAAAACTGACTAGAAAATATAGTTAACGTGAATATAGTCACGTTAATTGATATTCTAGTTGTAATTACTATATTTTCATTTGTATTAACTACAAACGCCTCAACCATGAACATACAGTTAATTTAACAATGCGATTTTTTCTGAGTGTAGTTCCAATGTTAAATAATTTACATTTTTGCTAACTTTTTCAAATCGAATTTTAACTAAAGTTCGGAATTCACAGTTGACTACAGTTTTTGGTATTTTTTGTTTGTTTGTTTATTTTGTATTGTCTAAAGATCCTAATTTGCAATTAGCATTCTTGCCTGGATATTTCGTAGGACAGTGCGCTGCTTTGGCAAGGACCAGATACTGTTACACAGAGCAAAAAAAATGATTATTAGTAAAGTTCCTTTGTTTTGGTACTTTAAATTGTCAAAATTGTGTATATTTGTTTTCTTCAAGTAAAGTAAGAGAACAATTTGTATTATTTGAAAAAATAATAAATTGTATATTTCAAGATTAACTATTATTAACATAATGATAATACAAATTAAAATGCTTATTTTTATTTTCTTATTGTTTTTAAATAAAAAAAAAGTTTTCGGGCACACTCTAATAGGGCTTTTATAGGCTCTAATAAGGTGGAGTATTTAGTCATTATAAGGGTTAGGCGTTTCATCTCTTCCAAGGGTCCTAATACAACATTCATAGGGGCAAAAAGTAAAGCAATCATTACTACTTTGATTGAATAATACAAATTCAAAAATTAAATATGTTACTTTAAAGCAACATCCGTAACGAAAGAGTTAATATAAGATCAACATAAGTGCTCGTGTGGTATTTTTATGTAGCCACCGAGGTAAGTCTTAATTTTTAAACCTCTCTTAGTGAAATTCAAGTAATTTTCAGTGATCTAGCAGTGAAGTGAAAAGTCAGGGTAACTGTGCGTGCCTTCTGCACTTTTATAACAGTTTGTGAAATTATATAGAATTTAGCAGTACCAGCCGTGTAAGTTTACATAAAAAATGTTTTTCACACCAAGAACTTAATTTTGGCCTTTTATTGGGTTACCTCTAAACTGACAACATATAAATAACAAGATGTAGGAGTCAATCAATTTAAGTTTGATCAAATTTTAAATATTTTTAACATATTATTTTTGTCAAGTTGTTAAATCTTTATATTAAAAAAAACTTCGTTTGTAAGCTGGTATATGAACAAAAATTCTGTTAAATCACAATAGTTCTTCAGTAAAATTACGCATCATTTGCTTAAAGTGCTGTTATTTTTCTAAGATTTTCTGAGGGTCTGATGAGTTCAATGCATAGTAGCTAAGATTTTTAAAGCAATTTAAAAGCATTAAACGAAACGCTTCAAATTTGATTTCATTGATTTTCGTAACTAACATAAATTCTTGTACATTTTCTAATTAGCAATGTAACGTTTACATATATGTAATTAAGAGAGGCCCGCTGAAAAAATGTTTTTTCCAGAACCAGACTAGTTTCTCTGTAAATGATGAAAAACTACAAGAAAACAAAAAAAACATTGTTTGTTTTGTAAAATACCATGCAACAATGATGATGCTATTTTAACTAAGCATTCTCCATATATTATTTAAAAAATACTGTCGTTGCAGCACGATATTTTACGAAACATATGTTTTATTTTTCTGTAGTTTCACAATTTCCAGCAAAACTAGCCTGGTTCTGGACAAAAAATTTTTACGGACACCATAAAATATACAGTTATATATATTCCCAAAAGATCGTTAAAAAACCGATTATTCACATTTTAATTATCTCATTTAAAACATAATTAGTTTCACTAAAAATTGATTATTAATAGCATAAGGAATCAATAATTAATGAATTCCAGTGATTTAGTCAGTCAAAAAATTTTACAATTAGTTGTTTAAAATACTCGAACTTGTAAAATAAGTATAAACAACCATAACTCAAAAATAATTAATAAGCCGAACAAAATTGATTTATAGCACGCGCGCTATTGTTATTTACAAGAGTTCATTGTTTGCAAACGAGAAAAAAAAGATCTCCATGAAAAAGTATGCGTATCAAAATCGCGAATACATTCCAGATGAAAGTTCATCTAAGAGACAGTAAATCGTCGTCTGGGCAATGAACGCCCACGCAAATAAGACCACACGCATCGATTTTGTCATTTATTGAATTTTGCCTGAGATCAGAACGTCGTGAAAGCATGTACACAAAGTTTTAATGTTGACGTCTGCTTCATGGTTTTATGGTTTATGACCATCAAAAGGTTACGAAAAGTGTTTTTTATTTTATAAACCTTTTCAGGCAGCAACTATTCTTTGTTTTTGTAGTTAGATAAGGAACAAAATAACCCATATTAGTTGCTTTCACAAATGGATCGAACTGTTGATACATTCGATCAAAGTCACACGTAGGCAATTCTTCGACGAAACAACAACGAGAGATATTCATCTACAGTGATGTTAGGGGCTGAAACACTGGATATTTGTAATCCAGCAAAAGCTAGGAATCAGACACGAAGTTTGTATCCCAATTTATAACGTGTCCTCAGAAAGCGACCGATTAATCCTGCAAGAGTCACGGACCACCCAGGTGAAACTAACACCCCTGTACTTCTCTCACCCTAACGATAGTCGCGTGCATCGTAAATGTCATTCCTTCTTCAACGAAAGGCTTAACTAAACTCGAGACAAGAGAAATCAGTGCCGCAACTTTTGATCGATTTACAAGTTAGTTCGACAGCATTAATTTACTATTAGCTCTGAATTATAAGTGATGAACAACATTTTGTGCAACTCATAAATTTAAAAAAGTCTTTGGCTTTTCGGTTTTGATATTTTTACAAGTCAATTTTATCTACTTTGTTTTTTAAATTAATCTTTTGAAGAAACTTTTCGAAAATTGTCTTTAACTTATAGTCGAAAAAATGAATGAATAAAATGTACTAAATATATTTGACAATACTTAATATGACAATTCTTAATTACCAAAATTACCGCAAAATTCAATTGCCCAAAAGTCACATTAACTCTGGGAAAGCATGCCAAAAAAGGAGCTTTTTCTCTGCCAGATCCTTACTTACTTCATTAAACGACTCTGAATAATTCAACGCTGCAGTTATGCTCGCTTTGACTCAATCCGTTCTAATTAAGTTGATTTGATAATCTCCGATTGAAATGCAGCACTTTAAACATCAAGCGAAAAAAGGAAGACCATGTATATTCAGTCGTTGCTGTCGCCCGAAACGTTATGCGTCGAGAATTTACTTTTACTCGCAGGAAAAAAAAGCAAAAATATTTCTGGAATATGAATTTAAATATTGAATTGCGGGGGTGTCTTTATGGACTTTCCGCTGCACGAACGAAGATGGTAATTATTCATTGGCCGGTACACAATTTTCTGAATCGATTATTCATACAAGAATGCAGAGCAGAATCGTTGACTTCGCTATCGTGCGATCGCTCGGGAATTCTTGTTGTATCGTTTCATCGCAAAAGGTAGAAAAATTGGCATTAAAGAGAGCGCATTTCTGAATCTGACGTCCTAAACGACGATCTGGCTTTGGTCTTGAAAAGATTCCTCTGCACGCAGACCTAATCATTCAAACTCAGAGAACGTAATGAATAGCGTAACATTTACATACGAAGATGGCAAGTATCTTATTACCAGGGGTGGATTCTGCTGTTCCGTTCAGTTAGGGCCTCTCGAACAATGCTCGCCAAGGTGGTCGTTGAGATAACGTTTGGACGACGCGCCGCTGAAGACATGATTAACATCTATTAATAAGATAAATCCATTTAACTACCATTATTGTACATAAAAGTCGGGTATTAATTACACTTTTGTGTTGCGAAGAAATGGACCTTCAATGTCTATTTATCATTTTTGAATCGCAATTTTAGTCTGTTTTGTGGGAAAGATTAAAGGTAAAAGAGCTCTTTTCTAAAATTAGAAAACCATTTTGTGAAATAAAAATATTTTAATAAAAGAACAACAAATCTGATTTATCAGTAATGTATAATTGAAAAAAAAAACAGTTTACTTTTGAATCAGATATTGAACCAATTCGATATTTTTTAAAGTGCAATATGTGGCTTTATAATAAGATTTACTATTTGATGAAACTGGTTTATCAAATGTTGATGTATGAAATAAAGACGATAATTCTTCATTTATATCTTCTTTATCTTTGAATTGTAATCTTTGGAACATAATTTACAAATGATATCTGAAATATGGTTTACAAATCATCGTCTTTCATATCTTATAGCTTAACTTTTTAATTTATAACCTTTACACCATTGCTAGTATTCTATCAATTTTAAATTGATCGATGTATTGCAATTTAATTGTCTAAATATTTATCATTTTTAAAATACACATCTTAATTAATATCTCAAGTTTTATTATTTGTCACAATTTTTTTAAAATGAATTATTTACTGATTTATACTTCTTAACTTTTCCTCTTGAAATTCATCATATCTTTAAGTTACTTTGAAATATCAATTAACAATGCAATTAAGACACCAAGCTCCGAACTTTGTATATAATTATTAATTATACAATTTCACTAACCAATTTTCATTAATTATAAAATCTTTCAAACATAAAATTTATTTTGCAACTCGATTTTGAATTGGTAAATTATCATAATTTATTAGTTATCGAGTGAATTTTCAATTCTAGAGTTTATATTTAAACCTTAGTAAGAAGTCAACGAAAATTAACCAAATTTATTGATCTTAAAACTGTTAATCTAATTTTTGTTCTCATTTTCCATTGCTAAAAGTAACATAAAATATTTGAAAAAAGATAACGATTGGCCTGATTTTTACTCAATTTCATAAAAAATCTTATCCAAATGAAGTATATTCAAATAAATCATTGTATATCAAAAACCTGTATTTATGTAATTTTAACTTGTTCAAAATGTTTTATAATATAGTTTGCTAATTTTTATTTCTATTAAAATATTGCGATATAAAAAAATTATTATATAAAATTGACTTGTTATTTTTTCTGTAACCTTTCAGTTTTTTATTGGTTTTGAAGTTCCCGCATTTCAGTAATAAAAAAATGATCATTTCATTCCAGAGTCAAAGTATATACTTCATGAAAAGCATTGAATTAAAGCTTTACAACTGTCTCGCATTTACAAATCTGAATGAACCAATAATTAGAGAAATAAATGAAATTACAGATTTAAGTCCTTGCATTTATCGGATTTAAATGTAAATTTAAGTATATCTCTTTGAGTGGATATCATCCTCTCGCGATATGTCCTTTCGGGCACACTAATCATTACGAATAATTAAGCTTAAAGCAAAAATTATCTGCGCCATATGCTGTACGTGAAGGGTTATAAACACGCGCATAAGAGATTACGTTCGTTCTCTGAGACACGTTAAAATTTTTTCTGCAATATCGCTAACAACAGCTGCTATACACAGCTATCATTGCATCTTGCACCTTCGTTTAGGACCTGCGACTACTTGCGCGTTACGTCTGGGAAATTCATTGCGCGTCTTTTCAATAGTGCATCTGTGCGTTCCCGTCGTTATAACTATTGTACAAATTGCGCGCCACGGAATTACCACAATTAAAATTATTTATGCCAAGGTGTTTGCTGTCTATGTCTTCAACCGGCGTCACCGTGACGTTTAATGAAAAACAGGAAGTGCAACTGGGAATGATTTATGGAAATAAAATTCATTTATGGGAACAATGTTTTATCTTTGGATTTCAATATTCGGATTTAATAATAAAACAAGTATAAAAGAGATTGTGAGAGACAAATTAAAAAGACATAGAATTATTTGAAATGAAGATTATAGTTGATGGAAACGATAAAATGGAAATAAACTTTTATAATGAAATGGGATACTTTAGAAATTTATTGTTAATAATAAACAGATTAGAAAATAACATTTAAAAAAATTAGTTTTTAACATGTCATTGTACTCATAAATATTGAAATTTTATGGAGATTTGAAATTAAAATAAAAATGTTATTTTTATAACTTCTGTATAAGAATTAATAAAAGAAATACTTAATGTGATTTCCGAAAGCAATGAAAATTCTTTCTAGACATAAAAATGCAAAGTTATAATTTTTTTTTTGTTGACTACTTAGAATTTCCAGTTTGAAATCTAAAACATAAAGTAAAATTATTAAAATCTGAGATGTCACATATTTAATAAAACTCTTTCATTAGGAAATCATTCTTTTACTTTAAAATTAAATTTGTATGGAATTTCATAACTTTGTTAACAGGATTTCACGCAAAAAATGAAATAAAAATTTGAAGCAGAAGCATGACCTGACCCGTCAATTTCAGAGGTCTGCATAATTAAAAACATAATAATTGGTCCTTTCATTCTGAAAAAAATCTTGTTTTTATTATTATTATTATTATTAATACAAAGGTTATTTGCGATGAGCCGCAGGATTGCTGAGAAATTAAAGTAACGTATAGCCGAAACTTATAATGAATATGCCCGCATGCGTTGACCCCATTATCCGCGCGGCCAACACAACGCCCACATAATACCTTGCGAGGAAAAGTGCACCTGGCGTAGAAAAGAATCGATATCGCGTGTATCCGTCACGTTGCTGCGGAATCCGGCAAATTATTACAAAGCATCAATCTGACTTGGTCGTGACCCGGTCAGAACCCCGAAAGTGCATCGGCAAAATTTGAACCTTTATTAGCCAGCAAAAGGATTCGTGCAATTGAGTTCTCCTTGGAGGCTTGTTGCTTTCTACGGTTCTTATCGATCGATGGACCTTTGACAGTGAAAAATGAAAGTCGACATTTGCAACACTGTGTTTTAAAGCCGCTAAAGAAAGTGGAACAGAAATCGGCGCTCGTCTTTGTTAATAATCGCGTGGCCTCGAGCTTCCAAAAAGGAATATACAAATTTTTGACTGCGCGTGATCCAACAAAACCGGTAATTAAATATACCGAAGCAAGTATAACAAATGAACTTTTGCAGACAAACTTTCGAAATACGCAAATATATAAGTGTATCCATTATGTTTCAGAGGAAAGTTTGCATATGCGAGTACGGTAAATAATTGAAAACGAAGACAGATGTAAGTGAGTTGTTGACTTTGAATGATACAGGGTACTCTGCTAATGAACAATACTGATCATGTTTCAAAAGTGAATAATATTTTCTTCCTTTTTTTCAATTACAGTTTCAAACAATTTGTTATTTTAGTTATTTCAACCTCTTAATTCAATGAAGCAAAATATACTGAGAGTTATGAACTACACGAAGCAAACATTGAATAGACCTACATTGCAGTCAACAAACTGAAATTTTGAAAAGCGTATTAGACAGATTATACAATTGCAAGATGAAAGAAAATAACAGCGACAGTAGTGTATATATGAAGCTGCCCTGAGGAACTGAGTCAAACAAAAGGAGAGAAACTTGAAGTGAAGTGTCGTCGAGAACGAAAAGCCGAGCACCGTCATCAGAACAAGGAAATCGATCTCGCTGTGTTGAACTTCGTCCAAGAGTTGTTGGATTGCTTGAAAAACGTTGCAGCAGCTTAACAACTAGCTGCGCAATTATATATGTTATGAAAGAAAAGCTTGAAAAATGAAATAACTAAGAAAAAAGAGAAGGAAAAGAAAAAAATCATGCGAATAATTTTCTATATATAACTTTTCGTTGGATATGGTATATGTATACAGTTGTCTGAATGTCGACAGTGGAATAGAATGTGCTAATGGCAGACACGATGTTTAACTTGGTCGTCAATTATCTTACGTGCACAGTGAATGGGATAATTGGATCGAAGTTGCCTGAGTTATCGACATGCGTCTTCAGAGGAAACACACTTAGAGGCAAAATTTGACATGTCAACTTGAAAAATATTTGCAATAGTTTTGGGAGCTGTTGATTCTGTCAATTTTCATTGATTAAATTGAATTGCTTTTGCGTGATGAGCCAGTAATTATTTCTGCTATACATACACGGCCAATTCTCTAGAACTTTTAACTTTCAACTTGCCAGATTTTGGAAAAAAAGGTTTTAGCACATCTTAGGTTTATAATAATTATCATTTATTATTACTTTAAAATGAATAATATAAAGTCGAATAGTGATCAATTATTTCTGTTCCAATGTCAAAGATGCAATATTTTGAAACGGTATTTCAATTATTTAAGTAGTTTTTAATATATAATTAGATTTTATTACACGCACATATATTTTATTACATCATGATACTGTGCAGTTCATCCAGAAGTATTAGAGTATTTTTAAATATAAATATTTTCAATTACAAAATGTATTACGTCTTTCACGTCAAAACTCAAGGACAGATTTTGATCATTTTTGTTAGTTTACATATTAAATGCGCATCATTGTGCTAATTGCATTTGAAATGCAAGGGACAGGTAGGTTAAAAGTTCTAGAGATTTGCCCATACGCATGCGACAAATTTGATTTTCAACATCACACAGGGTGGCAGAAAAAAAATTTGTCAATTAATTGGGCTAACTATTTCAGTGAAGAGTGTTTGATGTACGAGATTACTCGGTTATTAATTAATTTAAGGTGATATACGACTCGGATTGTCTGTTTCTCTCACGAAAAATAGTTTTTATGTAATATTTTTGTTAATTTTAAAAAATTTTATAAAAACGCAAAATTGTTTACTAAAAAAACATGTTTCGAAGATTTTGCGAGAAGGAATTCTTTGTAGATTATGTGAACAAGTATACTTTTTGGAAACTGCAATCAACTTACCGACATTTACAGTTTCCAAAAGTTACGCTAGTTCACATAATCTACAAAAAATTCCTTTTCGCAAAATCTTGGAAACATGGTTTTTTAGTAAACAATCGTATGTTTTTACACACATTTTTAAAATTAACAAAAATTTTAAATAAAAATTATTTTTGTGTGAGAGAGACAGACAATCCGAGTCATATATCACCTTAACGTTCAAAGTGAAAATTGTATTGTGTGCATATATAATATGAAATTCAAAGTTACTATACTGTAAACGAAATTTATATTCTAATTATACGTATTTTCAGCAGGGTTCACAAAATGTATTACGAAAAGTTTTGCAACGGGTATATGATTAATCTACATAAATTAAATTACACTGTCATTGATATAAGCGAAGAATCAAGCCAACTTTCAAGTTTTGGCCGACGACACAAGCAAAACTTGATAGACTGTAACCGTCGAGAGTTGAAGCATTGTAATTTAATTAAGCAAACTTTGTACTTATTTATTGACGAAATTGAAATATTTGACAAAATTGTAATCAACATTGCAAATAATATACACTATAAAACAATTTTGTAACAAAAGACATTAAAGTTAAACGTTTAAATTATTTCAATTTTGTGAAAATTTAATTTATTTACCAATAAACTAACCTACATACAAAGTCAAACATTCATTATATCCTGGTTTAACTTTTGTGTGTATTCATTACAGAATTGAAGAGTAAATAAATTTTACTTTTAATTAAATATGTTTAATAAACTTTAATAAAAAACCAATTGCAAATGTTTGAACTGTTAATGCATTTCATTGACCAAAAATTTCAGTTGCAATTTATTTATTTCAAACAAGTTGACCCATAATTGGAACATTTAAATTACTCGCATTTGAATGTTGTCCATTAATAACCTAAACCTCATTTCTTTTACATCTTCAAACCCTCTGAATGTGATACGAATTTCATCATTATAAACATTTCTGTAATCATTCAAAAAGAAAAAAATTGAATGCAGAATTAATGTTAAAATAAGTCGTTAAGGGATCAATCCTTTTCACGATTTTTGACACATCTGAGATGGATTGGACTGGATGTCGGCCGCTCGTGCGAATCAATTCCAATTGGCCGAGCGTGCTTGAGCTTTTTGAGTGTACGCGATGCCAATAAACTGAGCGTACAAATGCAGTTAATCATGCGTGCCATTATTATGAAGGCCATTTAATGGCGCAAAAATGCGGGACCCAGAGACAATCTCTGTAAGCTCTTGCGTGCGACGCTAATTCAGCCGTGCATATATATGTGTATATGAAACCCATTAAGCAGATTAGCAACCGCGTTACTTCTGCACACATGTGGGTTGCATGTTAATTTAAAAAAAGTTTTTGAAAAACCAATTACGAAATTGTTGATTCAAGTAAAAATTGCACTTTTTTCTATACAAACTTGTTTGCCATTAAGTTCTTTTATTAAACGTTTTTAAATTAAAAAATAACTGGAAGTTATGCTGATGAAATTTCTTTAACTTATGATATTAAATTCATTCATGGTATTAAATTCATTTATGATATTAAATTCAATGAAAGTCAGAAAGCAAGCAAAAACGTAAGTTATTTGCAGTTGATGCGCAGGTCATATTAATTTTGAGCTGAGGTTTTTTTTGTTTTGTACTCGTATATTAAGCGATTGGAAATTGTTGGTCCTAAGATTATGAAGACGTAAGATTTAGTAAGGGTGGAACGAGCTCACGACAAAAAGGCAATTTCCAAAGTGCGATACAAAATTGATTGTGAGTCTGGTAGGCGCGGCACGATATAAAAAAGCTCGTCGAATCGATAATTAGCGTGTCAATTAGTGATAATCCAGCGTATAATTGCGTTGAGCGTGTGCGAGAGCCACGGTGCATATGCATGCGCAATCAACGACGACGAATGTAAAGACTTTTTAGCCAGATTTCACTGCATCCGAGACTCTTGCCCCCAAAAAAATCATTCAAGAATTTGATTGAATAGCAACGAACTTTCTTGCATGACTACGTGTTCCGTTCGAACGGTTAAATGCTTCTTAAACATTCAATTATTGCGTTTTATCGACAACTTTTTATATATTTTTTATTGTCACTTTCATGGAATGCATATTAAAAATTTGTCGCAAAAATTATGTTTGTATTGTGAAATTTAATTATAAAAATATTCTATACATAAATTTTTATACACTGAATTCTTGAACATTAAAAATTAATCATGAAAATATGTCAATTATTTAATGTATTCATAACAGTATATCACTGTCAATTAATTGAATTATATTGCAGATTTATAAATAAACTTTTATATACTGTATTTTTAAAAGATAATTTTGTTATTCAAAATACTGGAATAATTTAATTCATTGGATAATAATATAATTTTCCTCTTTCCTCTTTTATTTTATTCAACTCAGTAAAAATTTCAGACATCTAACATTTTCAATTGAAAACTTCATTTCAAACAAAATGAATGACAATATCACTTTCATATTTCAGCTTCTGTTCTTTATTCAACCTTTTAGAGACAGTTATTCCAAGAATTCATTCTGTTTGACATAGTAGACATTTGTCTCAAACAAAACCCTTTGATAACTTAATATCAAATGTTCTCATCAATTTCATTACTCTATTGAAATTATTTTGCTTTATATCAGAAAATATATTTTTATTCGTTTATTATTTACGACATCAGTATTTAATAACTACTTTTTAACTCTTTCTTTCAGTCAAAAGATATATTTTTTGCTTCGTATTTTAACTCTTTCTTTGCTACGATGAAGAAGTTTAAATAACACAGAAGTTAAGTCGGTTTAAAGTTACCTGAGCTTTTAACAAATGCCTTTGATAATAACGCGTTTTTTGTGTGTCATATGTATAAAATATTGCCGAACAAAGTCAGACAAATGATGACATACTGAATTTGCTGACAGCTTTTGGTACAACTTATATCTATCAGATGTATATGAGAACGCGTGTTAAAGAAAATCTTAAAATTGCAAAAAATGTCGAGCCAATCGAAAAGCCGATATTTGAAGTCTTATATTAAATCTGTCACGACGAAAACTCGTTCGAATGCAGAGCTGTCTTTTTATATCCCATGAGTACTGAAATTATTCAAATATTTATTAGGAATATTGAATTTATATAGCAGTTTCATAACGTCACCACATGTGAACCTATCGAATGATATTATTTTTCCATTGAACTTTAAATTTTAAAATATATCGGAAATTCATTTACGTATTGATAAAATGGTTACAAAAAATTTAATTTTGTTATCTAATTTATTCATTTTAGTTACATGCTCTTAGTTGCAAAACACTGTCAACATTTTCATTAATAGAGACATTCAATATAGGAAAACGTGTTTGGATTCTTGTCAATTCAACCATGAATCACATCAAATCAAAATCCTTTGCACCCAGGAAGTCACGCGTTAAAAAGCTATTTACTTAGACCAAATGATATTGCTTCCGAAACCTTGTTCTAGTTTTGACATCTAGCATTTTCATTTTCAAAGCGTGACGAAAATATTTACTCTTTCAGCCATAGTCAGACCACAGAAAGGATTTTGTTAAAGTTATATAACGTTACGCTTGTTCGAACCATTTCAGCTTTCAATAAAAATTTGATATGGATTAAAACATTCAATCAATAATACTTTTATGATAACAGTATACAGATGAATGGATAGAACCATATTTCAGAAGCTTATTTCCTGTAGCGTGAGAGCCAACGTGAAAAAAATAAAAAAATTGGTTAAAGTAATTTTGCACAGAAAACCATATGCTTCCTAAGGTTTCAAAATTTAATAGAATTATTTTAAAGTAAAGATCATTATTAGAACAATGATTGATGACATTAGTGGTACTCGAGTATCTGGAATTCACTTTGGCTGGATTCCTGAAGGCAATTTTTTTTCATTGACGCACAGCAGGATTTGTCAGCAAAACCAAGTTCCCAAAGTAATAAACTTAGACGAAAGTATTTATAAAAGTGTTTCTTTCCTCAAATCAACACAAACTTGTTTTTTTTAAATATTTGTATATTGTTTTAAATATAATAATGTACATTTCAAAGTTGCATCAAGTATTTCAAATTTGACAACAACAAAAATCGTTTTCTGTTCCAGCTAGACAGTATTAACATTTAAAAAGTAGGGAACTATTAAAACTAAATCAGTCAGTCTTGACTGACAAGAGTTCTTTTATTTGACTTCTCGTTAATTCGGCGTGTCGAGCGACGCGATTTCGATTTTTTTTACTACTTGTTCCTCATCAGTTGATGGACCACCTCCGGCAAGTATATTCATATTCTGGCCACGGCACATTGTATTTCTGGTTAAAAATATGGTCAAAAAACGTCAGGAGGTCCGCAAACATATCATTTATGAACTGGTTTTTTTTTCGTTTTTTGTTGGACAAGTTTTCACTTCTTTATTTTAGTTTTGGTATTCGTCCCAGAACGTCTAAGCATTTTAATTGAAGATTCAAGTTTTCCGCTCGATATGTTACGCTAAAAAAATTTTACTTCCTTTCCGGGTCTCCTTGAGTGTAGACCACAATAAAGCTGTTTTGTGTAACATGATGAAAAATGTATAATAAATTAAGCATTATATTTTCTTTGCGTTTACTTTTTTTAAATTTATAAAAATTGTCATTCGAATAAAAATACAGTTCTGAAAATTTGTTATTACAAAATAAATGTGTTCGAAGTACAAATTTTCAGAACTGGTTTAATGCGATTCGAAAATTTTATAAATTTTAACAAAATATTAGACAGAAGGAAAATATGAAGATATAATTAGGTAAATCATAATAATTTGTTTATTGAAAACTTGCCTCATGAATTAAATTTTATATTTTATCGACTGTCATGAAGAGATATGATTCTATATGCAAATATTAATCGAAAATAATCAATTTATCAACTATTAAAAATTAATCATCAAAACTTCAATTGTATTTTCTCTGATTTCTTAAAAAGCTGGTTACCTTTTGAGTAAATTTTTCCGGTAAGCCTCAGAGTTACATTAGACATAAAAAAGTTGATTTCAATTGTAAAAAAGTACTAGCGGGGTTAACATTTTTTGTCTAAACTTGACTACCATTCGTCCTCAAAATTTTCTATTTGATGTTTTTTTAACAAAGAAACTCGACTGCCGTTTGCCCTTAATATTTTACTGACAAAATGTGCTGGAGGAAAAGAGTGCTTTCCTCTCTTACCCCATAACTGTTCTTCTGACATCTGACACCCGTAATCGTCATTGTCACCGACATTTGACACTCGTAATTGTCATTGTTTCCCTACAAATAATGTTTAACGACATATGAAACTATCATTTGCCTCCGCGTTATCAAGTCGTGACATCGACACCCGACACGCATCATCGTCATAAAATTACATAATTTTAAATCGAAACTTCCACTTTTTCAAATAAGTGCATATACACTTATTATAATTGAATACTTACTTATGTCAAAATAAAAAAAATCACTTATTTCATAAAAAAAGACTTATAACTTTGAATAAGTGAAAATTCACTTACTGTAAGTGAATTTTCAATTTTTCGAATTCACAGAGTATAATGGTCAGCTTCTTCTACGAGTTAAGTATGATATTATTTTATTAATTTACAAGAGCTAAAAATTGGCTTCTTTTCATATTGTTTTCTAGTGGAAAAGTTTGATATTTTTCGGTTAAAAATTACTCTTCACTTCTGCCACTTCTCAAGCACGTGTAAAGAAAAAAATTGTAAAATGACATATTAAATGTAGATATACTTGAATGAATTACGTATAAGGATATATCATAATAGGTTAACATTCCTAAGAATATTTTTACATTAATCCTATAAGATTGTTTCGTGCACTCTCTTATTATTATAAATTTATCAAATATTTTTTACATTAAAAAAAAATCAGGATTTGTCAGATTAGTACTTGAATGGATCATAAGTAAATCATGTTAAATAAACCGAACAAAAAGGAAGAAAAAAATTGTCAGAAATGAAGAAAATATTGAATTCAATGTAGTTATCTATTATACCACGAAAAGAGCTCGAAGATCAAGGTGCGAAGTCGAATAAATGTCAACATTAAATCTGTGACCGTCGATGTGTCGATCCAACAATAACCGAATCTAATTATTTCAGTCATGATCTTCCATTTGGTTTGTCGAATTTTAAGAACTGACCGAAAAGTGTCGCATCGAATTTTCTTTAGAGTCGAACAGATGTGCATGTTTCAAATTGATATTCGTTAAGTGATGCTACGTTAAATTGTAAAAATATTTATAGAACACTCAATGTAGAAAAAAAATAATAGCATTAAACCAAAATTAATAATTTTGAACCTATATAAAAATTTTGTATGAGAGAATAAAGGTATCAAAATCTTTTATTAGTAATATCAAAATATTTTAAGCTGCGAAATTTAAACGATATACACAACTTTTTAGACAAATTATTATTAGTGCTAGTTTATTTAATATTTATTCATTTTATAAAATTCTTTCGAATTGTAATATTCAAATTTATTGCAAAAAGGATATTAATATCATTAAGCGTGAATAACACACTAAATTTTGAACACTATACATTTTTTATCTTAAAAAAACTATATTATAGTAAATAAAAGTGTACCAGAAGTAATACAATTTTATAGTTACACAATATTAGTAAATGAAAAAATATTTAAATTATATTTTTGTCTTATCTAGATGGTAGGTGAAAATTGTAGTATACCAC
>JABFPM010002081.1:0-17746 GCA_022817325.1 Idris sp. 1 HC-2018 | reverse complement strand
AGTTGAAAAATAGAAGAATGTAATACCTTTTATTTTATTATTTGAAAAAATTATTAAACTTTAATGTGCTAAATTGAATTGTTATTTTATATGAATAAACTATTCACAATTAAACATATTTTTCTTTTGTTGAATGAACTTTGAGATATGATGTATAATAAAATTATTAATTCATCAGTATCACAAATTAACTCGTAATTCATCATCCGGATGTTAAACTTCTTCATACAAAATATCTACTTTCAAAGCTTTCGAATGTTTGATATATAATTCTACATCCACTTAACGTAGTTTATCTGCCAACTGTTTATGTTTTTGTTGCATATGAAGAAGTGTTTTTCAATACATTTCAGTATTTAGTGTTAAACCTTTCTCTTTGCATTAACAACAGTCATTTGTAATGTATCATTTTACACTTCAATAAATTTTGTTTGTTACACTTTCTGTAATTATGTAAAATTTATTACTTGAATGTAATCATTGATCACAAATTCATTGAAAATATCTTTAATATACTTTAAAAAGAAATCTGGCATTTGTTTGCTTTTAAGTTGTAAGTGGTTTTACAACTTACTATTTTGAAAATAAACGCTTTTATTTATTTATTTATTGACTTAATGGTCTAAGAAGACCTATACAAGAGTTTCGGTGTACAGATTATACATATAAATAACAATAGAAAATAAATACTTAGGTTCCAAGTGACATAAAAGCATAATAACAAATCAAATAAAAAAGAACGCAAAATACTCAATGTAAAGCTTTTTGTCTACAATTCAAAGCCGACGGTAGAAATATAAAACATTTTTTTGACTTGAGCAATATCGAGAGAAGTTAGTATAAATAACCAAGTAGTCATGTCGTTTTGACGGTTAACAAATGACAAATAACTGTTTCTCTGAAACTCTATAACAGGGCACTCCAACAAAAAATGTTTACAATCGTCCACTGAATGGATATCATAACAAGCATGATAAAATTTACAGATGCTAAATTTAAAGATTTCATTTTTAATGATAATTATACTATTGTAAACATTAATAAGTCTAATTTGTGAAAAAATGTGTTTGTAAAATAAAGGAATATTGAAATTAAGATAAGCAGGAGGATGCCATAGAACGTTGTTGCCATATAACTCGAGATTAGTGGACTTTATTAACCCATTTGTAATTGGAAAATCATGACTTAATGAATTTTTTTTGGGTTTAAACATTGAAAAACTTACAAAAATGCAAATAAAATATTTATTTTTTTGTTTTTGCTACCTGTTTATAACAATTGAATCAGTTTTGGAGGTGAAATAAGTTGTCCTTAATAATTTAGCATTATATTTAACTCAATTTTCTTGAATTTCAAAATATTCATAAAAAACCATCCTGGTTTAAACTTCTAGGCAATTCTAGAAAAAAAAATTAATCTGGAAATATCTGAAATTTTGCAACGGAAATTTCCGGTGTTTTCCAGAAATATGCATATGATTTCAATCTGGATTTGTCTGGAATGCTACGAAAATCGATTTTTAACCAGGATATTTCTGGAATTTTCAGGGTTAAAATTGTCTGGATTTACCTGGAATTTTTAAATTTCTGGAATTATCTGGAAATTGCTTTTTTGTATAATGAATTTTCTGGACTAATATGGAGGTACCATCATTTCTTCATCATTCACGGGGGTGCTATCTGCCTTCGCTTCGCTCGAGTTATCATTTTGCACCCCCGGGTATGAAACCCGCAATTTTGTTCCTTGTTGCAAAATATACTATTTGATGCTTAATTAATCAAAGTAAGAGCTTGGAAATTTAGTTAATCTGTTTTATAAAACAGCATTACATTTTTATTCTCTTATGTTGTGTATTGTACAATGTTTCAAAATTTTGTCAAGTAATAAAGAATAATAATTACATTTTTATTTTCATTATTATTTTTATTAATATACATTTTATTAAATTACTAATAATAATCACAAATTTGGATGTGAATTTAATTTAAATGAAATGAAATTTAGATTTACTAAAGAAAATTCAATTTTTTAGAAAACAACGATTATGTATGTCTTTAAAAAATAGTTCAGGTGCAACTTCTTAATTTGTTCTTCTTGTCGAAATAAGATTAAAAAATATCGGAACTTAAATTGGATTAGAAAGTTAAACTTCATGTTTAAAACAACTTTGAATAATTATTGGCATTTGGTGTATTATTAAGCTTCAAAACATTAAAGTAATAGACAAAAGTTTTTTTAACATGATCAAAAAAAATTTTGTTTTTTTAAAAACTAGATTATCTCAACATAAATGCCTACTATAGTTAACGGAATACTTTTATTTTAAAAGGACTATACAGCAAATTTACATTAATTGCAATCATTCTTTTTACATTCATTAAATTATAACAGTTGATCTTATAATATTTTATAAAAGTGTTTTTATAAAAAATTATACATCTTAAAAGTATAACAACAAAATATAATTTTAAAACTCAAAATTTATGGCATCATGTGCCACAGATGAAAAAAAGTGTTTTGACAATGAAATTATTAAAAATCTTTCATTAAGTTACACATTATTATGCACTATTTTGAGGAGCATCAGTTAAATATGGTATAAAAATAATTGATTCGTATAATTATTCACAGCCGTACCGCGTGTGGAGTATACATTCATTCATTTATACGTTCGAATTTACACAGTACGATGTTCATCTAACTTGACAACATATATAGTTACTGCAACTAAATCTAATTTCGCGATCTAGCGCTGCAGCAAGTTGTCTTCCGAACGAGCAACCTTTGAAATTGATTTGAAATGTGATTTTTCGTGAAAAATCTAGCGAATGACGCTTCAGCAACATATTTATTGTCGAAATCGAACATGAAATCGGGCTGAAAAATAACAGCGCGGCAATAGAAAAAACTGTCGTTTAAAAATCATGAAAAGAGACACGGATACAATTTGGATAATGTTGCGGAAAAACATGAAAAAAATATATGTTACGCGGCATCATGCCAAATCAAATAACAAATATTTCTGGCACACAAATTTTATCGAAATGAATTCCAAGATATTGGAAAATCTTACTAGGCTTCGGTTGCTAGCTATGAACGCAATTATTCAGCTCAGCTATTATAATTCACCATTACTTAAGTACCTGGTGCTTTAGTACTGTTTCTTGCCTGCAATTTTCGCAGAAGAAGTTTAGTAAAATTTTCTAAATTTATTATGAAACTTTTTTCCTCTAAAAATTGAATCCTCTAATACTTTATTGTTTTGTCACAATAAATAATGATTATAATGTTATTTTATTTTTGTTAAATAGAAAAATATGTGAGACGTAAATTTTGTTGAACAATTTTCTTTTGTTGGCCAATAATGAAAAATCGATTAATAATTTAGTTTTCTGCAAATTAAACGCTTTCACGTTTTGTCCATTTACAATAAATTTGATATTTTGCCAAAGACATTTTGGATTTATATTCACATTATTCCACAGTACAATAACAGTTTATATCAGTTTTACGCTGTATAGTTTCGATTAGATGTAAATATGATATGACGTTCTTTCTGTTGCGTGTAATTTCACCCTGGAGTTTTATCGACTGTATATTCTTTCAACTCTACGTGTATTTCAGTAAAGCAATATTAGATTCACGTTATTATCTCAAATCCTTCGATATTGAATTGTTTAGTGTTCTTTCTCGTTGCTTTAGTTAGATTAATCTTCTGAATTTTAATTTTATACTCAAGTTATGAAAATTTGATTGTACAATTTAATTTATTTAAACTACAAGTTTTTATTTAGGTTAAACATATCTATGAATTGTTATAAAACATTTGAACATCTGGTATTTATATTTTTAAGTAAATGGAGTTTTTTACATTTATTTTCAACGTTTTACGTACGTTCATTGAAATCTCAGAAGAATTACTAGGAGTAAAAAAATTTTTCTCTTTATGCAACACACAATCCCGAACAAAGAAAAAAGTTTCATGATAGTATGTCTTGCATTATCTAAATTGAAGTGAAACGATTATCAAAATCCTTTTCGGTATTAAAATGTAATTTAGCTGTTTTGTATAATACAGTATATAAAAACGTGTCTCATCATGTACAAGAAATTTGACACATTTTTTAAGTAACTTTTTTTTTCGTTCAAAAAATGTGTGCTAAATATCTTACATATGTTTCAATATTAAAACAAATACAAATAGAAAAATAATATTTATCTAATTCCGATAAATGTAAAACAAAATTACTGCTCTATGCAGTAAAAATGTTATTTTTTTAAAACAGATCATACCCTACTGAATTACCTACAACACAAGAGCTGTCTCCACTTAAAATTGGATTTTACGCGTCGTAAATTATTAACGTTTATAAGAAATTCAAGACTCGTTGTCGCATCAAATCGTATTTGGAGCCAATTTACCTAACTTAGTTATATAATTGTTGTCCTCCTGTAGCTGCAGTCTTTTTTAGGCTCGTTCATCTTCTTCACAGTCTGCGCTCAGAGTGATGTAATAACTATACATATAGATAACCTTAAGCATTCAAAGCAGATATCAAATTTTGACAAATCCCAATTTTATTCTAAAAGCATAACTATCATATTGCAAATGATATCATCAGTAATTCACGAAATAAAAATTATTTCGACTGATTTTACAGAAAAATTTCATCTTAGCTAAAATACTTTCAATAAAACATTAACAGTACATTCAACCATGTTAGTCTCAATTATATACATTATCTTCAGAGTAATTTAGATAGCGATATTTAATGAGGCAACTTTTCAGATTTGTGTTTGGAGTGTAATCTTTACAAAAATTAAATCTTGCAGATGTAAGAAGTTATTTTATAATCTAAAAAATATTGTTACAATAAATCTAATAGTTAATATACACAAAACATTTTCAAACTTTTTTTTTTGAACTTTGATGTTGAAAAGAAAGATAAAAGAGAATTCACTTTTAGCTGTTACTTTTCTGACTTATCCAGTTTGCAAATTAGCTATGCTTGACTTACCAAGTTTGTTCTGCATAACAAAATAAAGCAAATAATTAAAGTGTTTTTGCAAATAAATTTTAACTCCGCATCGTATATCAACAGTGCAAGTAATAGTCCGCGTAAATATTTAAATTTAAACAATATCATTTATGCAATATAAATATACAGACATTTTAGATGCTGTAATGATGTGCCTGGGGCGGGCGTTCGGCTGCCCCCAAACCTCAGCTTAGTCATTATGTGCACGGGGAATTCTAATTTTCAAAGTTCCGCAACGAACTCGCTGACAGTTTGATCCGGTTTTTGATTGCAGTGATGAAACCTATAAAATGCTGCAACTTCATTAATTTGAGGTATGAAGTGATCCATCAGAGCTTGAGTAGTCTGCTCCGAAAGGGGCAGAGGTGAAGCTGAACCCCTGACCACCAGACCTCGTTCGACCAGCTACGCCAAGAGCTGGCGATCGCCCGACTCTGATTTTCCCCGACTTCAATGCCCCGTTTTTGCCTCGGCATAGATTAAACTTACGTGCGCTTAGTACGCGAGTTTTATTGGCCGGGATGTTACAAAGACGTTATAAATTACGTCCGATGACTCTTGGATCGGCACCCAATCTCGCCGCACCTGAGGCCAATCCCGGTGCGCCAACGTCGGTGGGAAGCCACGCGTTTCGCCCGCCGACGCCACTCCAAATGGCGGAGCCCGACCATCACCGGAGCAACCGCCGCCACCTCGGCCTGGTAGGACCTCTCGTCAGCCTGCTGGCCGAGATGGCCATCGTGGCCACACCAAGAACCACGACGAGATGTTGTCCTCGCCGCCCGGCAGAGCCCCAGCTCCAGCTCGGCATGGATGTGGTCGTCCCCCAGGCCGAGCGCTCACCGCGCCTCCGATCGCCGACCCTGAACCCGTTCGCCAGAACACCGCGGACGAGGCAGCAGCCAACAGTTCATTTCCCCATCAGAGCCCGTGCGCTGCTTTGGGGACCTCTATCCCATTGAAGAGGCTCCGGTGGATGAGGAAGCCAAGCCACGAGAGAAGTCTCCAGAGCCTGCAGCCCACGCTCGACCAAAGTCTACGGAGCCCGAGACCGAGGGAGGAGCCGAGGCAACTTGATGCCAATGTAAATGAGAGATCATAATAAGAAAAGAAAACCAAACGTGCAAATTGTTGCAAATAAACTATAAAGGCAGGACCAGATTGAAAGAAAGTAAATAAGAACGTAAACATTAATCGCATTCGCGGAGATTCGCGTTTCGCAATGACAACAGCTGCAATTTTAGAAAACTAATTTATTAAAAGAAAAAATTAAGGAACAAGCAAAAGAAAGTAAGCAAACTCAAAACTGGAACGGAGTTTTGCGGTCGAACCGCGTCGTTAACATTCCAAAGGACTTGCAACCCGGCCGAGAGCCTAAAACAGATCGGAGCCTTGTCCTGCTCTTTTGGAGCAACGAGGACATGGAGAACACGGGTCCGGGTAAGAGAGAGAGAGACTTATGCGCGAAATGCGAAGGGAAACCCGCCGCAGCCGTTCTCGTGTCAAGAAACTTAGGGTATTTTCCGCCCGCTGCCTGTTGACCGCAGGCAGTTCCTCCGGATTAGGTCATCCAGGTCATCGGGGCTCATCCTGCCGAGGCGGTCCTTTTAGGGTGTCCACTCCAGCGTCATGACCGTCGTCATGACGCTGACCAAGCTGCACCATTGCACTCAATCTCTTGGCTTTCCCGTCAGCCACGAGTCGCTCGCAACGACACAAAAAGCTAGACGCGAGCGTACGGGCAGAAGACCTGCACGTTGCGGACACTTACCAAGTTAATTAGAGTACTAATTCGCGGCATGCAGGTCACAAAGTCAGCGGCAGGTCTCGAGGGTCAACCTGGTCAAGCGGCGGGAACTCAAATCAATCATAATGGCGACCAGGAACGCCACCAAAACGGGGGAACTGGGAATGCGCGCGCCGGTCTAGTGTGAACTCAAACCGCAGGGGCCGGCGGCGCTGGCAGCGTACACCGCGGAAATTCAAACTTGGGATCCTCATCACAATGCATAAATTAACTGTTAATAAAAATTTATTAAATTTAAACATAAACTTAGCAGATCCGATTGTAACACACTGTGCGTCCTAAATTCTTTTGTGTCTAAAACGTCACTGGCGGATAAAGACGTTCTATAAACTTTGTAAACATTTGAAAAGCTTAAAATATTGAACATATAACAAAAGTTTGTATTATATTTAAGCGTTCCTATCCCATACAGGATATTAAATGTGACACTTTACAGTTATTACCTGTATTTTTGCACGTGCACACCATTTTAGTTCATAAGTATGAAAAAAATTGTTTATTATTTTCATCTAAAAGACTTACTAAACTACTAAAATAAGAGTAATTAATTACTCTTTTAAAAAAGTGTTGACTCTTGTCAATAAAAAAATTGTTGCACATTTAAAAAATTAAATTAAAAAATTTTATATTTAGTAATTTTGAAAAATGTACATACAATTATTTTATATACCATTTAGTTAATTTAAAATTATGAAAAAAATCAATTTATCAGATACAAACAGAACATAATCAACACTTAATTAGATCAATGCACTGCATGAACGAGACAGCTTTTATTATTTATACAAACAATATTATAAAATGTCCCAATAACTCTGTAATTTGTAGAGATATTAGATTAACACTTGCATACGCAATCAAGTCTGTTTTAAGCAACAATTGTCTCGGTTGATTATCAAGAATATCTTTGCTCCCTTTGGTGACCCGCTAGATGCAACAAAAATATTTAATTATCTCAAGTTTATTTTAATGAACGACCAATCGATGCATTAAGGTGAATTTGCGTTTGTTCGTTATTCATGACTGCGTTGTGTATACCGAATAACTCTGCAAATACCTGGTTTGTAATTAAAAGTTTTCGATTAACACGACTCTGTAATAATTATGGCAGAACCACTGCGCTAAAATCATAAATTTACGAATGTTCCTAAAGCTCTCAAATTAGCTACGAAATGAAAATCGATTTCCTATTACTAATTAATTCACAGGTGAATAAGCAAATTAAAACAATACAATAGTACAGCTTGTGTTAGGTATTATACCTGCTGAAGAGAATAATATAATGAAATTAAATGACAACAGAATTATAAAAACTGTACTTTTACCTCGTACAGAAATTATGTATACTGCAATCATAACACGAATGTCTTATATTCGATTGTCATTTTTTCACATTATTAATACTCTGAATTTACGAGAAAAAAAAACGACTTGATGAAGCATTAATTTCTAATATTTTCAGAGATATATTTGTGAAGAAAAAAATGTGCTAATTCTTTGACAGAAATGTATATTTGTTTGTTCTTCTTTGTATTAAACTTTTTACAAGATAAAAAGTCTGGAAAATGTTATTACAATAAAATCAATATATTTTTGTAAAATAAGAAACATGGTGTTATACGTTTGATTAATGTGGCATGAAAGTAGACACAAGAATAAATCTTACTTTAAAAGAAATACAAGAAAGACGTACACACACATCTTTATTCAATACAAAGAAAAAAGCTTATTGCTCACTTTTAAATCAGATAAAAAGACGAAAGACTCGTCAATGACAAAAGTCAAATCTCATTATATATATGTAACTCAAATTTATAATACTACTTTACATTTTTGTCCCCGAGATAATAGCATAACATTTCTATGATTTATAATAAAACAACTATCTGTTTTTAGTTTTTCATTGTGTTAATTTGGTGTTATCATTTTTGTTACAGGTTCAACACTGAAATTAACAAAATTATATGTGCCAAGGGTGGTAGATCCTAGATCAGAAAAAGTGGAATTACGATGTGAATATAATTTAGATGGTAAAGAATTATATTCTATCAAGTGGTACAAGGACTCTAGTGAGTTCTTTAGGTTTATGCCGGACATGACTCCACCAGGTCAAGAATTTGAAACTCCTGGAATTAGAGTAAATTTAGCCATGAGCGATGAACATCGAGTTACATTAATAGGACAATCAAAAATAAGGAGAGGTTAGTATACTTTGTTCATGATTTTATTAGTTTAACTTATTTAACCGTTTAGGCATACATTTCATGTTTAAATGTATTCATAATATAGCATTTGGAAATAATTAAATTGCCGAATGAAATTATAGTCTTAGAGCTCTTAGGTGAATTTTCGATGAATTAATGTTTGGAGTTAAAAACTGATTTTTACTTTATCATCAAAATTCAACAAAACATTAAAGTTGTATAATAAAATCTTTGTTATAACTTTTCTTAGAGAATATACTTTTTTCGAGAAAAGTGGGATAAAGTGACATGGCTAAGGGAAAACATTTACCGTAACCACAGTTTGCCTAAAATCATTGGTTTTGTTTTTTCCAGATAATTGGACCATCAGTTATGAAGTTATTCAATGCATGACTGATTTATAAGATTCAATTTAGACTTACATTTAAATCTGGAAAAGTGGCAATTTCTTAAAAGGGTAGGGTAAAGTAACGTGCTTAATGAAATATAAAAAAATAAATTAATATTGATAAAATTTCAACATTAATTTATTATTCCAGCTATAATGAAGTCAAGTAAGATGCAAAAATAAACTAAAAATATCATTAACTGTTATTTAAATATTATTAATGTTTCATATAGACAAACTTTCCATTTTCAGATAATTTGTATTGTTCATAAGTTCATTGCTTCAATTTGTTACATTAGATTCATTTGTTTTTTGTTTTGTTTTTTTTTTTCCAATAAATTTATAATTCTTATCATTGGGATAAGAGTTTCATGAAGTCCTGATTACACTAGGTTACATTTACATAGTTTTTTAATCATGTTACTGTGTACCCTCCCATTTCTCATGTTATTTTACATCATTCTGACAATACTAACAAAAAATTGATATGAACTTGTATATCGTCAGCAGTTAATGAATATTATTATTGATTTCTAAAGAAATGAGATATACTTAAATATCAGAATATTTAAATTGACCGATTCTTTTAAAATAGCATAACAAATTTACATCAAATTTAATTTTTCTTAAAAACATAATGTAATACTTGGGTTAACCAACAAAATTCATAAATTACCAATTTTCCTTACGAACACCGTCTTAAAATGTAAATTCGAATAATAATAACTATATAAATAGTCCAAGCTTTTATCATGGCGCTTTACCTTATTATGTCACTTTGGACGAATTTCCCCTTTGTTAATTATTAACAACAATTAAAATAAATATTCAAAAAAATCAATTAAATTAACTACATTTTATCATTCAATTGTGTTGATTTTAATTCGAAGTTGAATTTTATGGTTACATCTAAAGAATTTTTGTATTAGCAAAATAAATAGCCAAGCTTTTTTTTCGTTCTAGATAAAATTAATTTAGAAGGGGTGTACGGTTGTGAAGTCGTAACGGAAGGACCAAATTTCCAGACAGTTTTTGCTGAAGCTAATATGAGCATTGCTGTACTTCCCAAAAGACCACCGGTCATAGATGGTTTGCGGCCTTATTATGAAATTGGAGAAACTCTGCAAGTTGAGTGCACATCAGCACCGAGTTATCCAGCTGCAAATCTTACATTTCTGATCAATGATAGAGAGGTAAAAGCTGATGTTTCTTTTTGCACCAATAATTTTTAAATTGGATCAAATTGATTCTTTGTTAAATAGCACTTCTCTTTGAACTGTAGAAACGCCAATTACATTAATTATTGGAAACTGATTAGCTTTATACACTTATTCAGACATATATACCGACGTGATTGCTGTGCAATTGATAAAAAAGGAAAGTTAACAAAAATTCGTTATATTTATGAATTTCTAATTTGATAAGTAGATTTTTGCTGACAATTTTTAAACATTTTGCTATATAAAAACTTATATTCTTAATAGTTTAATTGAAAAACCACTAACTATCCTGAACAATATGTAATGAAATTATGAATGTAAAATTCCAAACGTTTGATCCAACGAAAAATAGGTGAAGTGCTTAACCCATCCTTGAAAATGAGTGTCGGTTTTTTTTCTATGCAGATTCCTTAATTGGACGAAGTTCCTTCTAAAAATTAGTCTGTATGTAAAAAAAAACCTTGGATAACTGATATTTTTTCAGCTACCATCAACCCCCAGAGCTACCCCTAAAATTGAAAACAAAATGTTAATATATTTTTAAAATAAATTGAAAAATAATGTTAGTTTCGAAACTAAATGCAAACAATTTAAACTAGCTCCCTTGGGCTTAAGAATTTTTCCTGACCACCCCCGATAAGAGGATCAACCACTAATTATAAACATGAAAATGAAATATTTTTTAAAATATTTAAATTTCATTTTTAAAAATAGAGGTTGATCCTCTTATCGGGGGTGGTCAGGAAAAATTCTATATTATAGATATCATATAAAAAAATTCAAATTATTCTAAAATTCTGATCTGTCAAATGTAATACCAACCTACAGGTCATTCGTAACCAACTTCTCAATGTCTTGAGTCCGGGCTCTGTTCATAAATAAAAATATTGTTAATCATGTACATGAAAAATTATATTTATTCAGAACAAAATAGTAACTTCTTTTGTTATTAATTGTTCCATTAAAATTGTTAATTACGTGATTGCAAAATGGATGGAATCCATTTGCTAACTTGAGCTAGTGTCGATTAAACTTTATGATTGCAAACAACTACACAAACATTAAATTATAATTTTTTTGTTAAAGACTTTTAAAATAACATTTATTCAAGTATTTTCAAAATAATCATCAAAAACTATTTGCGACAATGTGATACTTAATTATGCATAAAAAAACCATTAAAAAATTTATTATTGATTCTTGTAATAAATTTTTTATTGTAATAATGATCAAATTAAATGAAATAAAAAATTAATCTTGAATTTTTTTATTTTTTTATGCCAAAATGTTATTTAGAATATCAATCATCATTTGATTCTATTTTATTCATAATTGCCATTATTTTTGATATTTCACTTCTAATTATATATTACAAAATATTCTAAATTTTTTTTTTAATTTGCTAATCCTTAATATCTATTAGAGTAGATGTGTCAACGTACTATGTACTTGTGCAATAGATTACACTGAGATTTGCATTTTCAATCAGAATTTCAAATTTGGGCTCGTAGTCGCAATCATCGATATATGATGTAATTTTTAAAATTATTCAGCAAACGAATTGCATGCCTAGTTGCAAAATAATTCGTAATTTGTCAACAAGATATTATTTTCTCATGCCATTAATTTTTGTAATAGCAAAATTTGCCATTTTTCAAAAAATGCACTTACTGCCTACAAACGAACTTTAATAAGTATACGAAATATTGGTAAAGCTTTAAATCAGTTATTCTCACAGAGTTTCAATAAACCTGCAGAGTGTAAATATGGGCGAGCGAAACGAAAAATGAGCTGTTTTAATTTTGCGTTATTAAAAAGTATCAGTTATGCTTGATACTTTTATAGCTATAGTTATTGCGTTTCTAGTAACAGATTAATAGAAACTACGTGAGTGGCTAAAATGAGTGTGTGTGCAGGAAATGGTTTTGAGACTGAACCAATATATAAATGTAGTTACATATATATATAAATAACACTGCCAATTCTCACAGAAAGTCGCAAAAGCTTCGAAATTATGGATCGACAATCTATCGTGTTACAGCACATCCTCCATGGATCTAATTGGATTTGTGCTAGTGTTGAGCACAAGTCTGCTAGAGAAAATTGCCCGTTTGACAGTAAATTGTAGCCTCGTAAGTTTTAATAAAAATTACGTGCTTTCTTAGCACGTACCATATACAATAAATCAGCTTTACGTTCTTCCAAATAGCAATATTGCTTTCAAAATTGCATAATGTTTATTATATTGTTTGGATAAAAAAAACTAATTAGTCCTACCTTGGGTCCAAGCTATTTTCATAAATATATCAGCTTTTGCGATTCAGTGACTCAAAATCGTCGATTAAATTTGAAATAATTGTTATTGTTGCGTAAATAGTGCTTGTGAAATGAATCCAATTATTTGTATCGTGTTACATTTTTTTATTAGATCATGAAAAAATGATACAATAAACAACAAGTAGCACAAATTGATATTTTACTGTTTATTTTTGTTGGTGATTGATATTAAAAGAAATCAAGTAAAATTAAATTTGACATTTAATTGAATCACTATAAGGATCAATGTAATATAAAAACCTTTAAAGTACGTTTTATATGAATGACTGATACTGAAAAGCTATTTCACCACATTTTCGGGAAAAAATTAAACAAACGAAATTGACATTTATTTTCAAACTAATTTCAATCGACTTGTAAATAGACTCGTCATTAGCGAGTTCAATTTAAAATAATGCATAACAATTAAAGAATATTTTATGGGTACAAATTTTATAATGAAAGCAAGAAGATTCATTTATAATTGGCAAGATCAATACACATTTAGTTAAAAAAATACGAAAACGCTGAAACGCTCGTTGCTCTCGTACATATACCACATGAAATCGTATTTATTAATGTAAACTTTGTTAATGAAAATTACACAACTAAAAAAGTTCTTGTATTTTAATAAAAAAAATCTACACGTTTATCTATATTTTGATACATTCAATTTTATTAATTTTATTTAATTCTTTAAGTTTTGTTTTACATTTTAATGAACAAATAGTAACATTTCAAATTGTTTTACAGCTTACAATTTTTTTAAACGTTTCTTTAGTCTGCATTTTATTGATTGTTGAACAAATGAGCGGCGTACAAAATGTACGACAAACCAAAAAGCTTTACCAAAAATATATGCAGTACAATAAATTGTTACGTAAAAATAAAAGTTTTGTAATTTGACCATTTCAAAAACTTTAAAATCTGTAAAAACCATCTTAAATTATACGATATATAGCACAATTTAAATTTTGTGCAATAAATACGTAATTGCTATACTTCCGAAAAAAAATATTGCAAGCAAAACATAAATAAATTCGTAAAATTCAACTACAAGACTCACAGTAAAAGTGTAATCGCCGTAGTACTACACCTAGTATTATGCTCAAATAAAAGAACAAGGCTTTCTTTGTTATTTAAATATCTAAATGAACTTTTATTAACTCAAGGTTTTCCTACTGCCGCGAGCTAGTGACAACTAAAAAAATAATTTTATGTAAAATAAGAAATTCTAAGCTTCTAAAATAATCAAATTGAACATATAAAATTTGGTTATGGTACCTAGACAATGAACAATTTTTTTCTAAATAAAAAGTTTTTTAATCAGTATGTTAGAACAGTTTTTTGAAGTATTGACAGTTTGTTTGAAATTTCATGTTTAAATGTGAATCATAATTTTAAAATTTTGGTAAAATATTTTCATTTTTATATAAATGAACTATTTTAATCGTCAAATAATTAATACAATTTAATAATGATACTTGAATAAAGCGATATAATGATGTATTTTAAAAGTTTTTTATCCCGACAAAAAGAGTTATGTATAAATCCGCCATAGTCAAATTTTTGGCTGACAAAGACTTAATAATTATAAATAACTCAGGAGAACCATCATTAACATATATTTCACAAAATCTAGAACTATTCTCTGATATTTGAATTTAATAAGAAAAGGTTTTTTTCAGCTAATCTTTTTTTTAAATATTTTGAAAGTTGAGAAACGTGAGATTCCGCATTTAAATTTTTCTATAAATTCCTTACATTTTCAAATACAAATGACTCTCTATATTGACCGTTAACCTGCACTCAGACGAAAAATCGGTAAAATTTACTATAAAATTTTAGTTGGTTTTTTGGTCAACTTATCTCTGAGTTATGACAACTCGGCAATGTAGTAAACTTAACCATACATGACAATTATACAAACTGTATTTGAAGGTTATGGAAGCGAAATTTTTGTTCGATACGAAACCGTAAAAATAGGCATGTTAAATCGAACAATAAAAATATTATTCTATTTAAGAAATGAATCTACAATATATTATAACTTATCAGTTATTATAATTCATGATTTTAAATCTATTACAAAGAATGATTTATATCTAATTTTAAACTATCGCATCAGTGAAAAATTTTACTCAGTTTTTCAACTATTTTGATTTAGTAATGCAAATCATTTTTGCAGTCAATTCTACTACAAAAATTGAGTTGACCATAAAATGAACTAGATAATATAGTTAACGTGAATATAGTTACTTTAACTGATATTCTAGTTGTAATTACTATATTTTCACTTGTATTAAATATAAATGCCTCAACCATGAACATAAGTTAATTTAATAACGTTATTTTTCCTGAGTGTGTATACAAAAATTATAAATTAAAAAAATTTGAAGATTAACAATTTTTAAACAATTTTAGTCTACCTAATAAAGCTCGCCGCGATAGGACTACCGAAAATAAAAAAAATTTCATAAAATTTAAAAAAAAATTGTAATTTGTTGTTCAAATGCAAAACAAAGTTACTCAACAAAAAATGTATACATTAATCCTGGCTGGAATAATGGTAATGGGATTCTTGTCATTTGTGTACTAAATATATAGACTTTCATCAGACATCAGTATATTATTCATAATTTACGGCTGTTTAGTCATGTTATTTCGTCTTGGGAGCTTTTTATGATAGTTTAAGAGTTTGTTAGTCTTTAATAATTTTAATAGGAAGGGAATCCGCAGATTTTCTGTACTGTTCAAAAATGCCCGGAGGGCAACGGTGAACTTTTTGCAGGAGAAGACGAAACATTCAAGAGAAGCTTAATGAAATAGCGAAACAGCCTAATATCATAAATTACCAACGATGAAACGCTACTAAATTAAGTATTCTTAATCGTTAATCTTGGCTATTTTAAATATGGTTTATCATATTCATAACGAAGACGAATTTGTAGATATATACAAATACATTTTTAGCGATTAAAAATTAAAAGGCAATCTAATTTGATTCACTTGAACGAATATCGGCTAATATTGCAATTTTATATTCGCCGCGGAGAAAAGACATCAAATGGCAAGTTTATAGGTGTAGTCTGACATGAAAGAAAATGAGAAGTTAAAGAAAACGAAATATTTATAAATTGTATATACTATTTTCATTTAACTATTATCTTTGAGTAATATAATAACTGGAATAACATATATTTTTGAAAATCGATTTTTTTATTTATGAAGTTTTAAAAAAAAGTCAATATTTAATTATAAAATTAAAATGTTCATATTTAAATACTTCAAAGTAAAGTATAACGGGTTTAAAATTCATCATGTCAATAGTGCTATGAACAAGTATTAAATTTATTAATTAAAATAATATTAATATTCTAATAGAATATATTTCTGAACTTATTATGTTTTTTATGAAAATTAATTGGCACAATTGCACTGCAAAAACAAGTGTTTTGTTTAAAACACTTTTGTAAAACACTTTAAGTGTTTCAAAAGTGACTACAAAAATGTTTTAAATTAAACAATTGTTTTTGCAGTGAGAGCGCCAGACAAGTGCCAAGATTCGGTCTTATGTTGGCAGATGACAGTTGGCGTTTTATTGGTTTAAGGTTTACTTTTAATGTATACTTTTGTAAAGTGATCGACAATTATTTATGTAAACTGTACATTTATTTAAATTTTTTTTCTTTTTCTGACAAAAAATAGTTATTTTAGTATGCAAAATATAAATGATAGACTATTTATTTCAATTGGATTATTAATAATGTTATAAAACGCAGAGAAATTTTGTTCTCGACTTCGAGACTCTCGACCGAATTTTCAATCAAAAAGAATAAAAAAATCCAAGATTGCAGTTTTTCATGAATCATGGGAACTACGACAAAGTGTTAAACTACAATTGGCAATACAATCGATGCGACGTTGGCACTACGTTGACTGCCGACGTTGTCCGATTGAATCAAACCATAGTTGGCATCAAGGAGTATTCACAATGAGAGAATTTTGAACGTATGAAACGTCAAACGGAACGATTCAAACGTCCTTAAAACGACTACGTTTATATAATTTTCATGAAAATGTATTTTTTTACAATGGAAATTACACGAACGTCACCGTTTCACCGACGCTTGAATTGTCCCATTTTACGTTTTATACGTTCAAAACTCTCTCATTGTGAATACTCCTTTACAATCAATGTAACGTTGGAACTACGTCGACCACCGACGTCGTTTCAGCAGTGTTAACTTCAGATGTCAGCACAATCGTTCTTATGTTGGCACTACGTTAGTCGCTGACGTTGTTAAGTTGAATTAAACCATGACTGGAAATTTTATTGATCCAACGCAGGCACTACGTCGGCTATCGATGTCGTTTAACAAAGTCGAATCAACGTTGGCAACAAAAAATACCCAACGTTGATATAACGTTGTCAATATAAAGTCGTCAACAAACTAGTATATTGAAAAGTGTAATTATTCAGATCGATAAAAAGTTTATCCAAAACTATTCAATTAGAACACAAGTAAAAAAATCTTTTGCCGTTCTTTGAATAAAGCCATCATCAGAAGCTGAAATTCAAGTCATTACCGACAATTAATATATAAAAAGAGCCATTAACGTAAACTCATGACCTTGAAATTCTTAACTCTCTTATAATTAATTAAAAATTAATTAAATGCAATATTAATTAAAATAAAAATTTACTGTAAAATGAATATGTAAATTATTTTTCATTGCAAATCTTAGTGCATAGAGAATCTTTGATTATG
>JABFPM010002080.1:0-17748 GCA_022817325.1 Idris sp. 1 HC-2018 | reverse complement strand
AAATTTTTCCAATAAATAAAATAAATATGTTTTCCAATAAACTATATAACTGTAAATTAATTTAATAAAGTTTAAACAATTCAAAATAATGATAATAAGTTTATTAGGTAAGAGTATTTTTAAAGCCTTTTTTTAGATTGTAAGACGTATAAAAAATAATAGTTGTCATATAATGAAAAATAAATGACCTTAACGAAAAATAATAATGTTCTTAATGACTTAATTGGATACGTTTATTTAGATATTATTAAACAGTAAAATGAGTCTTTGAAACATATATTTGGTATTTTTTGACGTTCATTGCTTCTCGTAAAGTAAAATAAAATTTTTTGACCGCTTTCAAATATTTATGACGGAAGTTCATATTTGTTTTATACGAGTGGAATAAAATTAAAAGATTAATATATGTTTAAAATTGGACGCAAATTATTCTTATTTTTGTGAAAACAGACATGTTATTTGTTTAAAAAATGTTAAGAAAATTTTAAATTATTATTAAATTTTTTGTTTAATTCTTTATATTTTACCAGTTTATTTTTTCTTAAAACAAATTGTAACCTTTAGTAAATTGCAAATGTAATAAAAATGTTAATTTCCACATTGAATTAAAGTTTATTCAAATAGCTTGTATATTTCATTTAAATTTGTTGCATCCATGTTTAGAAATAAAGACTTTTTTCCAAAAATTGCATTTGCGTTTATAAAACAAAGAAGTTAAAAATAGTTAAAGGTCAAATCAGTATGTCGCAGAAAATTATACTTTTACCTGTTCTAAAAATTCTGTAAATTAAATCGTCACATAATTCAAGTTGACATTTTCATGCAATCAAAAAGTTGAAATACGTTTCTTCACAATTATGTTTCCAAATGAATAATAAAACCAATAATTTTGTATATATAAATTTTTCCAATCATTTTTTGCTGCACTACAATCATAAAATTGAAAATGTTGCGAGTGCACATTTGTGTCACACGAAACTCACGTCCTCCTTATAGGGAGTATCCATGAATTGTATATACAGATCAAACGTAAAACATACATTGACCTTTAAATATATTTTCCGTATACTAATACAGATGACAGTTATATATTGAAAGTACACTGTCTTTATGTGGAATTATCAAAGGACAATTTTAATGTCAATTTTGCTTTATAATTCTGTGTGAATAAGCACCTTTAATTCTGTGGCTTACGTGAAAAACCAGGTAATTCACTTTTTTTCGAAAATGAGTTACTAACGTTTTTGACACTTTAAAATATGCTACTTTTATTGTATCAGAACAAAATTTAAAAACAAAATTATATTTCATGAGTTTTTTTATGAAAGACATAATCAGGTAACTCACATGTTCCCAGAAAATCCAGGTATCTTAGAAATTATTTTTTTTTCTTTACAGTATTCAAGTATTAAACATAAAATGTATTATGAATTATTAAAATTTTATATAATACTGATATTATATTACATTTTACAATTTGAAACGCAATCAGCAGATGAAAACAAATTTATTTTATACTTAAATTGCATTTAAAACAGGGATGAAAAACGTAATGAAATATAATGATAGAACATGTACCAAAAATTTGAATCCAAGATTTCGTTACGTTACTTTTTATTTGTATATGTAATGTCTCAGCTTCAGCTTAGAGTGGCCTAGAAAGTATGAAAAAAGTTAAACAAATAAAAAATTACAAGAATTTTTTCAAAAACACTTTTATTTAACTTAAAAAATTACTAAAACACAAAAAATAAGTTTGCAATCTAAACAAAAGAATAAATAAAAATTTATATATAATTTCAATAACAGCACGTTGCCCAAATTAGTAAAATACCTTAGCGAATCTGAAAATTCATGGATAGAAAAATTGTAGTATATGTTTGAGAAAAATATGTATTGCAGTTATTCAAGTATTTTGAAAATTTTTATAGAATACTTGAATTTTAATAGGCCGGTTAAATAAAGGTTAAACTGGATATATTTGTGTAGCCCTTAAAGGGCATTTATGTGGGAACAACATATCTAAAAACTGGGGCAATCCGATTGATGTAAACCACTTTGCGAGTACAAATATAAAAAAGGGACCTAAAAATGGGGTATTTGGACCTCTCGCACGCTTCCTAAACTCTGTAAAAAATTACTAAAACTATGTGGCCCCATATTTTCTCATCGGAAAATTTGTACTTAAAAGAGCAGCCGGCCGTAAAATTTTTTGCTATGCACCCTAATAATGTGCTAAATTAAAATTGTAGGTTATCGTACACGAATTTTGCCGTTTTCGTTAATGATATATAGTTTGTAATTAAAATACTGCATATTTTATGCTTAAAATATTATATAAAATGTTGTTTCGCATTTTAAAATGACAAATAAACGATATGACATTCATAAAAATCTTCAAAACAACAAATTGAGTGCAAAACTTTTAGAGGAAAAACTGAATCCAAGTAACAAAGATCAAAATAATGTCAACGCAATCTGCATATTTTTTCTTCTACTAAGCAGTATGCACGGTAATTGTTCAGTGTCACTTTTAATTAAAAAAAGTACGAAAATTTACATTTTTTTTATTAAAAATACACAAATCATTGGTTTTAAAAAAATCGGATAACTCAATTTTTCTCGGAAAAACCAGGTAACTCACAATTTATTTATTTATAAAGTGACACGAGTGATAAATTTGTGTTTTATAAATTTTCATGTTCTGTAAGCTACAGAATTGGAACACAAATGTTTAAATTAAAAAAAAAAATTAAAATACAAAAAAGTAATACATTAATAAATACAGAATGTACACTCTGCATTTTTTTCATCATGTAGTCGAGCTTGTTATAAACGAACTTTATTATGAATAATTCTTTCTTCGCGGATTTTTAATTGAAATTCAGCAGCGCACGTATATTAAATGCCAGTAAAACAAGAAAACGTGGCTGTAAAATGAATTTATGCCAATGACACTTGGAATATTTAGAGACGGTGCGTATATATTTTGCCACGCTGATTATGGGTACTCTTCTTCTTGCTGATATGTTTACAATACCACACTCATTGCGTAGTAATTCGAATGTTTTAGCTATACTTTACAGGTGTCTTATACAAAATACTCATTTTATTTGCAAAATGAAAATAAAAGTCTTCATAAATCAAGACAATTCTTATTGAAATATTAAATTTCAATATTTTTCTGTTCTTCAATTATTAAAATATTGAATCCTCTTTAAAATCAAAATTATTAAATGCATTAAAAAAGAAATTAATTTGTTGAATTAAATTTACTTTGACTGACCTTTAATTAATAAAATAAAATCAATAGCAAAATTAACGCAGGCAGTACACTTGAAAAAGAAGTGTTTTATAGTTTTATTCCCGGGAGAGTTATTTTCCGATAACCGGTGAGAGAATATAAGGATAACGATGCGGCATTGAAAAAGGCCGCTCGTTCGGAAGAAAATTATCATCAGATAATAATCCAATCAATTTCGCGGACGCGTTGATTGTGCCGCGCAAAACAATGGCAAACGGAGCCGACTATATGTTGTCTCGCGCGTATATGTAACCGCGCGCGATACGCAGATAAACCCTTCCTTCCCATCCTTTTCGCCCTTGTTTCCTGTCTATTTTTCCGCTGAGTTTCATTCATTGTTCATGCCAAAAAGAATGCGCCAAACTATCACACACAATGATGCACTCTCAAGACCCAAGATTAACGTACGAAAAAAAAAATCGATAATGAAATGGTCATGCTTCATGAATTCTAAGTTATGACGAATTAATTAATCCTGCGAAGAATTTGAGTTAACATTTTGTAAATTCCTTTCAACTTTAATAATACAAAATATAACAAAAGAAATGCAAGTTTTATTTTAAAATAAAACTTTATCCATCTAGTTGAAAAATGTATTTATTAAATTAAAAATGTTTTCATTTAAGGAATTGGAAATATGTGTAGAAAAATGTTCAATCTAATGCTGCTGAATAAATTTAACTCGAGACAACTCCGGGACAATGTTTAAAAGAGGGTTGTGTCGTGCCTGACGTCGATCTTGTTTACATGTCAACGATGTTCTCGCATGCCATAAAAGTGCAAGCCGGTGATGTACCAAGCAAAAGCGAGTGAGCATAAACAAGAGTGCTTTTCGTTCTTCGTGTGTGATCTATTATTAAAATTCGAAATATATCGTTAAAATGATTCCGATGTAGTTTTGTTTTGTTCGACTATAAAGCAAACTTTCTCTGCCAGTTCAAATCTAAACGGGCTCCATTTCAAATGGAAAAATAAAGGCCGGCATTTGAACTTTAGAACTCTTTTATTATATGAAAGTTAGAAATAAATACATAGAAAAAAACGAAATTTATAATAACAATTCATTTCTGAAACAAAATTTAAAGAAAGTCTAAATGAAAAATAAGTTTCAACTTTGACACTGCATTTTTTTGCAATTAACCATAGCACATTGTTTTTCAAATAGTAATTCAACTGAGTCAGAAGTATATTTTGATTTTTGAGTGTTTTTATCGCGTGTTGTAAGTAAGTAAGGTTTCCGTTTAGAATGCTGTCCGATATATATTTAATCTTTCCTCTTTCGGTGCTGGTGACTAATTGGACTAAATCATCACGTGTTTAAGTTATGACCTAATAAGTGAACAGCAGTACGTGTTTTATTGCTTTCCTTTTTTGCAACGTGAAAATTTTCAGCTAATAAGTATTTATTACTAATTGATCAATCAGAAACATAAAACACACTCTTGACCCAATTGCAAATAATATGCTCTGTGCTCCAAAAAAAGTAACTCTGTACTTATTTGTTTTATGTTAATATTAATTTAATAAATAATTTTCATTGTTATCCTTTTATGTACTTTATAATAATGACGAAAGTGATATACCTAAAAAAATTGTGTCATAAATCGGCAAAAGATTTGAAAATAAAAGTTAAAAAATAATTATACTAATAAACCGGGTAAACTAAAACTTGTCAAGTTTTTCAAAAGAATGCAGAAAAAGAGTTGATTTCCTGTACGAATACGCTTTAAAAATAGTTATTCAAATACAAATGAGATTTGTTTTTCACAAATAGAAAGTTTATGTAATGCATATGAATTCTATTTTGTATTATGAAAAAATTCCAATACAAATGAAAAATAATATTTGTAGTTATTTTCTACAAGTAAATTGTTTGTTTCTGTGACACTTATAAAGCTTTGATTATTTGTCATTCAATTGTGATTAAAATTCTTCGAATAATCTTTCGCTGATTTTTCCTTGAATAAACAGTCTTCTTGAACTTGAAAGATTTCAAGTTCGTCACTGTTTATCGATTAAGAATCAAGTGCAGTCATTGATATTGTGAATCTCAGTGGAAAAAGCGATTAATTAGATATCACGTTGTGAAAGAGAAAATAAAAAAGACTATTTGAAAGCGAACAATAGTGGTGATAAAAGTTAGGTAATGTGTGGTAATTTAAGTTTAGAAGTAAAGATCAGGGAGTTGAAAGCATTAGAGAAAATTGTGCCGTCAAATGTAGGTGATTCCGAAACCTTAGAACCTTTTCCAATGCTATTACAATTTTTGTTTTAAGTGTGTTTGCAGTTCAATTATTTTGATTCAAACAAATCGTTGGAAAATTATTTACTTTACTTAATTATTGATCGACAGATATAAAAAAAATAATCTTATAACAGATAAATGATAATTAAAAATTAAAACATAATAATTAATATCACCTTACCTTGAAAAAAAGATTAACACACAATCGTGAAATAAATCATCGTTCGCTGAAAATAAGTCTGGATGTGAAATCCAAAAATAAGACATTGTTTCGCTCTGACGAAATTTGATATTAGGAAAGGCGTGGTAAACTGTAATGTGTTCACACGCAGACATAAATTAAATAATAAAATTTCAGCAGATGTTGTGGATAATGAAATTGTTACGCGCGTTCGTTAGCGCAATCATTCAGCTCAGCAGTTAACGTATCAAAAATAATTAGACCCATCAAAGCAAATTGTCGAAAAGCATCTTCTCAGGATGAAATGTAAATTAATTATAACCCATAAAGCAATCGTGAATTTTGCCGAAAGTTATAATATCTGAAATAGTCTGTGGCGGAAAATCGCTCGTAATACTCGAGATGAGCTGAGTTCATACCGAAAATGAAAGCGAAAAAGCCCACAAAAACGGTTCCGGCTGTCTTTTTCGTGTTGGCATGGTTACAACTCGGCTGCTCGAATTGAGAGTTAGAATTAAGTATACTAGGTCAATCTATTTCCGGAGTCCGACGTGGACCAAAATATGAATCGTGGTTACGATGTTAGCTTTTACGTTATTATACAGAAAACTGCTTACAATTTTATTATTGTCCAGTCAAGTTTTATTGATTGTAAAAAATTTTCGGACAGCAGTGCTTGGCACCAATTTTTGTTATCATTCTTGAATTATAATTTGGAAATTTTCTTATGTTTCTTAACAATTTAGGAAAACAATTTCTTGATAGCACTTAGCAGATTACGAAATATTTTCACTGTAAAAAGCTTCACGAATTGATATTTTTTTATTTTCTACGGAAAAATCATTTCTTTATTTTGTTGAAAATAATTATTTAAAAGAAAACAATTTCGATGAAAAATTATATTCATTATTGAAAAACGGGTTTGACAATAATCGTTCGCATGATTATTACACATGTCTGTATCTGCACTTTAGAGTGTATTTCAATTGAGATGTCACGATTCGTAAAATGAATTTGCGTAAAAAAACGCCGAAAACAACACGAAGCGAAACGAGTTTTTAAATAAACACACTTCTAACGCACTAAATCAACTCGCACAAATGTTGCCAGTTTTCTTAAAAACCAAAATTTTCGTACTCAGATGCCAAACTTATGGAATTATCTCGAAAATATAATCTCCGGAATTTCTTACAAACAAATTACCTATACATTAAACTGCGACTCTAATAAAATTCCAAATAAAACAAATCAAATTTTTATTCCAAAAAATGTTTTATCAATTTTACATTAACATCTCTGAACTTGAAATTTATTTAATGTCAACCCCAAAAACAAGTTTAAATGAAATTTGGGTATGACTTTTGTCCTCCTATGACAATCGAAAACACAATTGCATTGATTGAGACGAGAGTCGGGAGAGACGCACATGATGATAAAGCAGAGAATTGCGTGATATATCTCGTCATCGTCATTGCTTGGAATGTCGGTGCGAGCGCGAATAAGACGTTTTCTCTTTCTGCTGGCGTCTCTGTCTGGCGGGTCGTTCACCGAGCGGTCTCTCGCTTTGCTCGCGGAAAATCGAGAAATGCGAGAACTAGCTTACTCGGTCTCACTCGCACTTTCCCACTGGAACAATATTTCTTCTTTGTTTTTGCACGCCGGCCGGCGTGGCATTGCCAAGTTAAGTGCGGAACGTGAGGTGACGGCACAAAAAACGCACCTTCTGCCGAGGCAACTCGCTCATTAATTTTGCGTTCATTTAACTGCGCGGCTTAACTAGGATTTAACCCAGTATGCCTCTGCTCTCTGGGCCTTATTATAAACTAGTTCAATGAATGACGAGCACAATGAGCGACGATGCAAATTTTATCTTGTTTCGCGTGAAATTTTCACAAATATGCGGGTCGCAGAAAAGTCGGCCGCAAATTAATCAAGGAAAAAGCATTTTTTCATATTTAATTTTTTTTATTGACAATTTTCTTATACGTAGTAAGAGGATGAATAATTGAATAGTTTGAAACTGATGAAAACTGTATTTTTTAAGGGTATATTTATTAGGGTGATTGAACAAATTTTACAACCGAAACAGATTCACAATATATTTTACTCAGTTGTTGACAGATTGACAAGTAAAATTTATAGTCATGTTTTTATCATGAAATCAGATTTCTCTCGTGATATTTTGGTTGTGGATCTTTATCTTGTTTGTCGAGGTCTAGTATACTGGTACAATATTAAATTTGGGATTTCATTTCCGCGATAATATTGGGCAATTTGAAATGGCTCGGAAGAGAATGTTTAATGGAGAGTTATTTTAGAATTTCCGCAGTTCAAATCGTTTGTTAATCTTAATTCTGTGACTAAAAGGCAAAAACGGATAACTCTATTTCTAAAATTAATATCCTGTTTAGTTTCTTGGATTAATTACTTATCGTCACATCAAACAAATTTCATAAAAATCAATAAATAAAACCTAAACTCAGTAGCTTTTAATGAATTTTAGACAAATTTTGTTAACATAAAATTGATGGTAAATATAGTATAAAAATAATATTTCTTGAAAATGGAACTGCCTTTTAGTCTCAGAATTTATTTATTATATATTTTTGCACTTTGTTCATTGTTGATTTCAAATCCAAAAAAAAGGTTTTCTACAGCAGATGCTTAATTTATTTATTTTTCATTCAAACTTAAAAAATTAATTTCATTCAATTATTGTGCGTTATGGGTTACTTGAACAAAAGTCATTTAAAAGTTATTTCGATATCAAAAACTTTTTTGTATTATTGTAATTTATATACATGCATAAATAAGTTGTAACGCAAAAATAATATAAATACAATTTAAATTAAAAAAAAAACTATTTTAAATCCATAAAAATAATACTGACTGAAAACAAATTCTTAAAATAAATCTATAAAATATGTTGTATATTTGTTTATTCAACATCAATCAAGTGTTCAGATTAAAATATGAAGCCAACATTACGTTATTAAGATTCAATTTATGATTCTTTTTTTCAATTATTTTTTTACAATTAAAATTATTAAAGATTTATATCCCCCCACATGAATAATTTTTTTCTATATACATACGCTCACAGAAATGAGCGCTTATAAATTATCGTAATTAATTGCCTGACATCGATCAAAATTGTGGCTTAACCCGGCACACGCAAGGTGAAATAACTCGGCACGAAATTAAATTTTGCATCAAATCATTTGTCATCAAATTTTAAATTACAAAAATTAAAAACAATTACACCTCATTAACAAATAATTTTAATAACAAATTAAGCAGGACATTAAAAGTTAGTATTTTTATGAGTTTTTAGTGAGCTTTTATAAGTATTTAATGAGCTTTGAAAAGTAATAATAAAATATAAAAAATAATAATAATAACTTGAAAGTACAATAATAATTATTAAAAGTAAATATTTATACGAGCGTTCGTTATGCTATCGAGTACCTCTACGCCCTAAGGTCATTATTAAAGACGCATCTTCGGTTGCTTTTTTATATTTGCGCAACAAAGAAACAAGTTCAATTTATTGGTTACGGTTAATTGTGTATGCGTGCATTGCGATCGGCATTTTTTACACGTGCGTTTGTACGCACACAAAACACGCGTGCATAGTTCATGCACCGTTGAGTTAAGATAGTGCATCATTCTAAAAATAATGCCGGAACGCAACAGCTAAGCTCCTTTAAAAGTAGTGCCAGTTCGGTCGTGAACCCAAACCAAATTTCAGGCAACGATTATCAAAATGTCATTTTAAATACTCTACCAAAAAAGAATGAACTTTTCATCTAAATATGATCCTCAATTATAAAAAAAGGATTCTATCTGTCTAAAAAAAGCAAACATTATTTTCTAATTTGAAAAGAAAAAACAACTTAATACTTCTTCCGGTTCTGCTTCTAAAATTACAGGTCAAATTGATAATTTGTATAAAACTATTCAGTAACATGTAATCCCCTTAATCCTCTAGAGAGAAATTTCAAACTTGAGATTTAAACTTTTTTTCTAAACTTGAAAAATAGTTGACATTTTTAAGTGAAGAAATTTTGTATTATAAATAGATGTTTAATTAATCTCCATTGAAAAGTATTCTTCTGGCAATGAAATTAAAACCTAATAATTTTTACAGAGAAAACATGATATTTTAAAAAAAGCAAGTTAATAAAGTGCATTGAAAAGTCTTTTCGGTTTCTCTCTTTTAATTTGATTGTCCGTCAGCCCTGCCTGTCAACTTATCCCGCGAAGATCAAAAAGTCCATTTTTCATCGTCAATCCTTTTCGCGTTAAAAGTCTAAATGCGAAGAGCCAAAGGAAAGTTTCAGATTACGAGCGAATTTCATGTTGAAAATACCGCGTGTTTCTCTTGCGCTTTCGCGCAAATACCAACGTGCGGAACCATCTAATAATAGTAGGATTTGGCAGGGCAGCCGGCCTGCCCACGGCGTTTAAGTCTCGGCCAAAGATATTAGAAGTGCCGATGCGTCGTATAAATTCAATGTTATTTGGACTATACCGATGGCAATGCCAAGATTCGCATCGGAATGCATTGTCATAAACATAAACGTAAATATGCGCCGCTAATCGTAGCAGCAAAATGGATTGCACGATAATTCGTTCAGTTTCGCGGTTGGCTTATTTGTCTGCCATAATTTTCTATTAAAAGACCTGGAATTTGATCGATTGTTTTTCTGCAGACAAGACCTTGTTTCCAGACTCTCATGATGTGCTTTCACACAAAAACATGGGAACTAATTTAAATAATTATTATATTTTATTCACATGTTATAACTTAGTTTAAGAAAAAAAAACATGTTCCATTTTCGAAGCTAAAAATTGTTGCTAAAATTTATGTTTTTTTTAAATGTTGTGAATAGTAAATGTTCAGTTGAAATGTATTATTATTATGTTAAGTTTTTTTTCCTGCCAATTATGCACCCTCTCATTTCCACGACCTGCCACTAACCGCATTGTTATTTTTCAAATTAATTGGGTCTTTAATAAGATAAACAAAGTGCGTAATTTTCGAGAAAGATAGAATGATACTCGAGGCATTTCTATCAGAATCTTCGCTCGAGATTATATTATTATATATTTTACTCTTTTTTTTCAATATGTAAAAATAAATTCCACCTCCACAAGCTGTTAATTATTTTTCCACGCGTTTTGTCATTGAATAATGTAATTTTTGCATTTTGTTTGCTCGTCTCTTTCAATTTTGATACTTGTATATCATATTAAATTAACGATAAATCTGTCTCCACAAGCAGAAAGTTCTTTTTTTCTTTTTCTTCTTCTTCTTTCCCTCTCTCTCTTGCCATTTATTCGAAAATCCGACACACGCAGTTGGAGCGTTAAGGCGCGGTTTTGGTCAACTGCCAAGGTACACAAACCTACGTTCGAAGTGAATAATTTTGTCAAAAATCCGGTTTCCTATTCACGTGAAATTTATTCAACACACAAGTTGGTATATCTATGTTTTTCATCGGAGCGATTTATATTTAATCTCCCACGGCATTTGGTTCGTCAAAAATATAGCCACTTAATGCTCTCGGGTGATGATCAACTTTTGAATACCACTAACATTAAGAGTCATTAATTAATCGGTCATTGCAGCGTTGTGTTAAATAATACACTGCAAGTCAATAAACGCGCCGAACAAAAATTACTTTGGCAATGTATGCACATTTTTATAATTAGCCGCTTGAAAACAATCGGTTCATTACTCCGACTCATATAATGTCAATGATTCATGCATTCAATTATTTTAGTTGATCTGCAAATTGCAAATTTCTTTTGTTATTCTGCATATAAATTGTTAAATCTTAATTTTGCGATCATATTCCAGAATTTAATTTTACTTAAATACTTACAAATTTATTTTCTTTTTATCTTCTAATCTTTTTTTTCTAATTAATGTTAATTTATTGTAAATAATTTAAGAAACACTTCGAGATTAATAATGCCATCCACTTTCATTTAATAAACATGTAAATTAGACAATTTAGTTTCCTTTGTCATCTGCAGTCTACTTATTAAGCTTATCATTTGGTTGTCATTACGATTTCTCGTATATACTATAAGTGAAATTAATTTTTTTATTTCAAATTCAAAGCATAATCCTCCTTTATGAATAATTTCTTTATGCGATACGATACATGTAGAACAAGTCGGCGATCTGATACAAAACAGTCATTAGACACTTAAGACCATAAGAAATCTTAGAAGCTTAGTTGTTTTTTTTTCTCCAACTATGAAATATCTCACGTGTACGTTTGTTGCAGGTATTCCTTGTTGATCCACATTGCAATGGCGGAGGTGGCGACGAAGAAGTCACTAAACGTCGTAAGTAGTAATAAAAAGAGCAACGATGTGTGCAATGTTTTGTCTAACAAGAGTTTGATAGACGTGGACAATAACAAAAGCACGCTCAACAACCAACTAACCTCGCTTTGCGATGACGACGAAGAAGAAGACGAACTAAATGGCATTTCAGTGGGCGAAGACACCTTGATCCTCAACACCGGAAGTGACGACAAGAGTCTTTCAGAGTTGATCGAAAACGAACTGGCCCTGAGGATATGCGCCAGCAAACTGGAATCCCAAACCCAGGACAACGATTCTGATTATGATTTCGAAGTCAAACAAGACAGCTTTGTTAAGCAGGACAGTATTGTCGAGCAGAACCCAACTTGCAGGATTGATGACCAAATACCGGAAATTATCGACGAAAACACTGCCATCATTGCCTCAGAAATGTTGCAATACGCCTTGACTGGGAACCACCATTACCAATACCAAAATGGGGTACACGAAGATCCTACAGAATCTGACTTAGTGCAGCCGCAGGAAGATTCCAATTTCGTCGTAGAAAATCCACCAGATGCCTGGTCCCCAAATCCTTCCCCTCATTCCTCTCCATCACTGTCCTATAACAGTGGAGATGGCTGCGAAATGTCTTTTCCACCTAAAGAGGAAGCTGTGGACGAACAATCCGGGGAGACTGTTATCATCTGCTCGAATTTGGCAGCAGATAAACAGGACCTTTCTGATTGTATAGAGGATTTTGAAGAGGAAAAGGATATTGATCTGCAGGATCCTCTACAAGAACAACTGAAGGAACCAGAAATTGGTACTAAAATGATTGCAGAGAATGGTACTGAAGAACTGGAGAATGGTACTGAGGAATTAATGAATGATACTGCTGAAGAGTTAGACAACGGTACTGAAGACCTAGAGAATGGAGTCCCAGAACATAAAGTACCAGAGTACGGTACAGCATTGGAATCAGAGTTTCTAGAAGACCAAGGAATTTACGTGATGTCCACGAAGGAAGCTGAGCGAGTGGACATTGACGAGAAAGACGTAAGTTCTCCCTGTGAAGAGAACGTAGTCATGAACGAGAACATTGCTTTGTTATTACACGACGAAGGTGCGGAGGTCGATTTGATTGAAGACAAAAGACTCAGCGAAGACGATGACGACGACCTCAATGAAAGCAACGTCAGTGGTGATGTAAGTCAGCTTCTTTCATTCAGAAAGGGTAACAAACTGCGAACGAAACTGGTTCCCAATTGAAAGTGTAAATTAGGTCTACCGGATGTGTGCCTCCACCTGTGTTATTTTGCTCCTGCCAACCTGCCCGAGCACAATGCATGAGCTTTCCTTCCCTGCTTTGTGGTCATTTTTTTGTATTGTCGTTTGCTGTGTACCAGTTTATTATTATTGAAGAATTATCGGTTACTGTCGACAAAACTATGTTGCCCTCGTTAGCAGCTTAATTCAACATCAATTCAGTCTAAGTCAAATTCCTGTGTGAAATCAATGCTGCCTTTATAAAGACAGACACAGGAAATAATATCAGCGGCAGGATCTACCCCCCAAAGCAGAAACGCATTTCTAATGATCTCTCACGGTGTTTGTTGATTATTTCAGCTTGATAGTGGAGCGTCTGGATTTGAGCTCGACATTTAAATTGTTGGAAAATGGTTCTAGCGCCGGGTCACCATTCCCAACCAATCCTCGTTGCTGCAATTCTTCTGTAGGACTTTGTCTCCCTCTTTCGGCGTTGATTCGCGTTAGCCAGGCCGATCGGTCCTTAAGCCCTTCGGAACTCGTGACCATCCGCGGAGGGGGGGATCAGGCTGGAGGGGGCAGAGAAGGTCTCGTCTTCCGCACACATATTCACCTGGCGCACACAAACACCTCTAGCGGCCATTTAATCGCCTCAATGCCGAGTTTAGTCGTTGCGTCGCGTTCGCTTTGTGCGGGACGATCCTTTTGCAAGGAGTACGCAAATCGTACAATAATATCGTATGTGTATATATATATATATAGGTATATATGTAATAACTACTAAAGTGATACACATATGTGCGCACATTAGAGACCGGCTTTCGTAGACCCCGTTGCTACTGCTCGCTGCTCGGAGTCGTTGACTCCGAGAGTTTCTCGGGCCGCATACCATCTAACAGACTCGTTATTAGAGATGTAAGAGACTGGTTTCTGCACACGGGGACCCCCGATCAGAGAGAATATACAGTTTCCATCCTCTCTTCGTTTTCTTCTTTCTCTTTCTTTTGACGCATTCTTTTTTGGCACCACGGCAACAAGCTTTTTAATCTTCAAGTGGTGCTGTACACTTTGTCTGTCCCGACGAGCATATTGTCTGCGCGACGCTGCCTGGCTTCTCTTTCTCACTTCTGACTCTGCTGCCGTCCTCGTTTGTTGCTACCTCGTTCCCCCTTCGCGATAGCACAACCTTCCACTTTGACCTCCAAAAGAAGACCTTCGTGTTGGAGACTTGTGTCGTTACGCGCTTGAGTTTTTAATATTAATGCCATTACCGACGCGTTTTCTTCTCGACGATACATTTTCAATGTAAAATGTAATATTTAAAAATTAAAGAATTTGTTTTTTAGTAGACTAATAGGGAAGAAGTTAATTTTTCAACAACTTTTGGAGCAATCAGTTTTTCTTTATCTTCAAATTGTTGCAAAAAAATTGAGTTATTGAAGAATAATTAAGGAGCTCATTTGGACCTTTTTAAATTTAAAAAGTTGTCTTTAGGTTTTAAGAAGGTTGTGTTTAAGTATTAAAGAGTTGTGTTTAGGTATTAAAAGGTTATTTTTGGGTGTTAAAATGTTGTCTTCAGCTAAATTGGCTTGTCATCCAGAGGATTATCAAAATTATTATATAAGCTTGCAATTGCTTGTACTGATGGGTTATTAATCGGTCATTTTTTGGATAACCGCAGGCCGAGACTCGCGAAGAGGTGAAGAACAGTAACGGTACCATTGTAACTACGAGCACGACATCCACGAAAACGGTGACGAAGAAAAAAAAGAAGATCGAAAGCAATACTCTTAACAGTGATGCCTCACCGAATCACACCCCGAAGACCAAGAAGACCAAAAAGAGTAAGAAGAGCGATTTGGAGAAGGAAAACATCTCCGTGGTAAGCCGAAAAGTGTTTTTCTGGGTTTTCTTTGGTTTTTTATTTTTTGTTTGTGATTTAATTTCACTTTTTGTTTCCTATTTATTCCTTTACTTTTCAAAGAAAAGATAGGAAAGCTATTTGCTAATGAAATGCACGTGGCATGCTTAATGCTTAATTTTTAATAGAAACCTAACTTGGAAGACACGAATATGCTCGATGTGAATTCTCATCGTCAAGTGTCCTCGGAGTCGATCGAATTTTCAGACGAGGACGATCTGTCGAATGTCAATGTGAAATCCCTGGTAAGTTGTCAGCATTGGACATATTGCTCTACTTTAATAAGCTTTTAGTTCTCAATGTCGATTGCTTTCAAATGTTGTGTGTTTATTTATAATTTTTTTCCTTTTATTTGGTCTTATATTTGTTTTAATTCTTGTACGATGATTGATTAATATATTTTCTTGATGGGAACGCTCGCTTCTCGTGTTCACAAAATAGACTTACGCATAATCGACATGTTGACCATGTGTTTACGTCGCCCGAAACAATCTGATTTGCTTTCAGTAATAACATTTCGATCCCAAAGGCAATTTCCGAAGCCAGAAACTTTATGCAACCACTTTACGTAATGCAAAATCGGTTTTGCGTTTTTTATTTTCTTAAATACCTAAAAATAACTTTGAAGTGTTATTGACAGTTGTTTATGTAAAAGCTCGGTGTCACTGAACTATCAAGTGTCAATTCAGTAATCTAAACTGATTTCTTTTAATAATTTTATATTTTATAGATTAAAAATTTAATTGAAAATTTAAATCCCTTTTTACTGCTTATTTCTTGATGCAAAGTTATTTTTGTCGATTCAAATTACTTTCTGAGTATCGACAGTAAAAAATTTTTTTAACAACAAGATTACAATAATCGCATTCATAACTGTAGCAGCTACATTTGGAACAGTAATGGATAAATAAAATAACTGTTTAAAAGCCGTCGTATCTGAAATGATGTACTCTTTTTATTTTGCTTTTTTCATTTCTTCGCGGAAAAGCCGCGAAAATTTGCGCGTATAATCATACGAATTCCTTTGTCGTTGTTAACACGTCGCGCAATTAAGTTGAAATTGCGTTTTGTTACATTGTATGTTACGTTTATGCATGTAGACACAGACATATGTGTCGGAGACGAGTCGCAGCGAGCTGGAAAAATCGAGCAAAGAAGTCATTGCGACCGGCGTTTCCATCAAACAGCTGGTAAGCGGCTAACACACTTATGTATTTCATGTTAATGACGTCACTTCATGTGTTCCGAGAAATTCCATTTTGTTGTCACTTTTATTAACTTAAGGTGATTCGTCAAATGTCAAACAATTTAAAATTTCTTACCTCCTACCAAGATCAAAATTAATGCTCATTCTATCTGTAATGGAAACTAATATTTTTAGATTTTAGTCCTGAAAATGTAGAAAAAAAACGTCTTATTGTTTTGTATCTTGCAATTTGTTAAGTCTCGTTTTTGTATGTTAACAATTTATCTTACAAAACAAAACAACAAAAGTATGAAAAATGAAGTTTCAGAAATAACACTTTTGTAAATTATTCAACAAAATTTATTATTTGACAAGTCATCTTTAATGATTTAAAAAATAAAATATTCAAAATAAAAGTAATTGCATAATAATAAAACTGAAAATTAAAAAATTTGGGAATGTTGCAATGACACAAAGATCGAATTTGAATGGGAAGAAAAACGATGCATTACAAATAATGTTTTGGTAAGCTTGCGCAAAAACATTTTTTGTATTGACTGTGCATTTAAATTCATGTTTTAATGTTCAGTGTCGCAGCTTTGTCGATATATCGAACGATGCCGATCTTGAGTGCAGGAGAAACACGTTGACCAATCAAAACCAGGAGGTTAGCATATTTTTTTTTTTTCAAAAAATGTAACGTTTAACAAAACTAACTTTGAATTTTTAAAAAAAAAAAATTGTTCTTCAATTAACTTGTATGAGTAAATTAATTTTTGATTTTGCAAATACTGTTTTTATTGATTAATAAAAATAACTAATATCTAATGATTTTATGCTTTGCTTTTTGTGCTTCCGCTTCTGAATGTGAAAACCGTGCACCTAAAATCAAAAAAATTGCTTTCGCGCATGTTCGCACGTAGAGAGCAAAGTCTACAGGCGACTTAAGGCTATGCTGCGAACAATCCAAACGCGAAAATATCTTCACTGGTGTTTCTGTCAAAGCCCTTGTAAGTAAGCGATTTAACTTACGCAGTTTTATCATCTGCGAGCCTCTAATGTAACATTGTCCATCCACTTGCCCCAAGTTGAAAAAGTTCTGTTTCAATAGGACATGCTTAAATGAAAGACAACGGTTAAATTGTAAGAACGGTTGTTGTCTTAGAAAAGGGGTATTCAATTTGCTTTTTTAATACATTAATTTTACAGTTACTTTTTAATTATACACTTTAACAAAAAGTTAACTTATAATTTCCTGTTAATATATAAGTATGTATTAAATACTTCCTTTTGCATAAAAAGTAACAAAAATTCTTTT
>JABFPM010002079.1:0-17750 GCA_022817325.1 Idris sp. 1 HC-2018 | reverse complement strand
AAAATTCCACTTAGTCCACATTAAAGAGGACATTTCAAAGTACTAAAAACAGCAAAAAAAATTTTTTTGAAAAATTTTCATTTTTTCGTCATTTTTGGGATGCGTGTCCCCTTAACTGTAAAATAAAATTTCAAAGTAATTTTCATTACTGCTTGGATTTATGATTTTTGGAACATAACAAAAAATCTCTTTTAAGTACTTTTTTTAATTTAAATGTAAATAATAAAAATAAATATGTAGTTAACAAAAGTAATTTGCTGATAAATTTGCCAAAATTTATAGATTCATTAACCACCATTCTTTGTATAACTATGTGTAATCTATTAAAATAAAGTAATGGTTATGTTTCTTAAAAATTTAAGTAAAGATACATGATACCTTAAACATGAAAGACGTGGAAAGCAATTTCTGAACAAAAATAAAATTAACAAAAACAGTGATTGCTGATCAAAGTATTTACAGTAAGCTCAAAACTTGTTCAAACTCGAATATTCCACGACTGTTGTGTCCAAAAATTAACCATGATATCCAGTGGTGCCAACATTTTCAAAGTGAGTGCTAGTTATTTTAGTAAATTTCGTAACTTTATGTTTAAATCTGATTAATTAGAAATTTGACTTTACTTCATTTTCATTAAATTGAACATTTTTATTTATTTAAAACAAATAATTATCAGCAACAAAATTTTTACGCATACAATTCGATGACACAAATGAAATAAATATATGCGAATTACGTTTGGAGTGAGTAGTTAATTTATACATATATATTAGTATAAAATAATAATTAAAACTTTATAGTTTTGAAATTGCAATAAAAGTATTATAAGAAAAAGTAATTTTTTAATTTTCCCAAAAAATGCAATTTATAGATGACATGCTTTTTAAAAACTTAATTGACTTAAGAGGATGGATAAGTTGTTTTCCTACAGATTTAATTTTTTTTAAATTAATTAATAACTCAATTTAATTTAAATTTAAAAGAATTATTCGGTGTTCTTTATCACTGGGAAAACATTTATGCGTTTTGAAAATAGATTTTTGTTAACACGTTCACCCGATTAATTTGAACAAAAATATTATGACAGTGAAGCTCAAAAATTGATTCGTTCAAGTTATTCAGACTAACGAGTAAACAAAATTTTATTTACAAAATGCAGAAATGTGCTCCGAATGACGAAGAAAACTGAGTAACTCTTAAAAGATGAAATAAAATGAAATTTAATTTGTATTTAATAAATCTGTGATGTCGGTAGCTAAAGACTTGTTCTTCCTGTTAAGAGAGTTGCAGTTTTTTAAAATAAAGTTAATTTTCAAGTTATGTACTAATTTCAAGGGTGCAGAGCTCTTTGCTCACTTTTATTCTACAATTCTTCAAAATGTCTAAGAATTTCAATTTAAATTGAAGCTGTAAACTGCACTAAACTGAACTGTTTTTGAGGTAAAAAAACGAGGGGTAAGTTTTCAGTTGCATTATTTATTTCAAATTGTATATTATTGTTTATAAACATTCTCCCATTAATAAAGAATAGACGTGTTCTATTTATTTTACAAAATAAATTGTTATGTCACTTAGAATTAAAAAGACACTAACTCCGTGAACGCAGAACTTTGACTTCCTCTTAAATGATAAATTACAAATAAAAACCAAAAAATAATAAATGTAAATTTTAAGTATAGTAAATGTCGTAAAATACCTTACTAATGCAATAACTCGACTACTATCTCCTGCTTACATGTGCCTTCGCAAGTCGACAATAGCATTAGCTTATTTTGAACAGCATTTAAGAAACATTTAGCCGAACTTTTTTTTGCTGTTTACATTCCAAATACCAAAATTCTTTGAATCCAAGGGATATTTGTAAAACGAATTTATTAACTGTAATTTACTTCCAATAAGTTGGATATTTTCTGGTGCTACTGAATCTTCACGACTAACCATTTTTTCAATAAAAAAGCAGAAGTTTTCGTTGACTAAAACAATAATTTTTGGAAAACTTGTACTCAAAGCAAATCCTTTGTACTTCACTGCTGATAAAATGTTTGGATTTTTTTGCTTCTTTTAAGATCGCAAATTAATTTTGGTAATTGTACTAATTTTTTGTTTTTGCAGTATTTTTCATGTATTCTACGACACACTTGTGCTACTGGTTTATTACCAGATCTCAAACTTTTTTTTATTACACCCAAAAAATTTTCGAATGGAAAAGCTGTTATCAATGATAAATGGCAGTTACATTTTTTTACATCGTCTGCTAAATGAAGAAGATTGTGTACATTAATGGTTTGACTTGCTTTTCCATAAATTGTTTTACATAATAAAAAGAATTTCTGAAGATAAAGCTTTGCTACATTTGAATTTTGTACAGCTAATTTTTTTGAACATAATATTCTGCAAGCAGCATGAAAAAGAAGAAAATGTTGATAAAAATTTTTGGACATCAATCCACGAAGAACTAAAGGCCCACAATATAATAAGAAAAACCGAAATTCGGTCGCTTTCCAGTGGGCGTACGTTTTTGTTGATCGTGGCTTACGCTGAAATTCTGCTGGAACTTGATTTCGTAAATTCTCCATTCGTTCTGAAATCATTTTTCTGCCTGAACAGCCTAGTTTTGTAGCTCTGTTCTTTGCTAACCAGCAAGTTAATAAAAACTTCATCACACCCAAACAGCATAGATGCATGAAATCCAAGACGAACAGATGTACCATATCTATTTTTGGTCTTATTTTTGTCAACGGACTTGTGCCTAAGTGATGCTCAGGTTGAGTTTGATTGCGAAAACTTTCATCGTTTCTTTCTTCAGCGATTTCAGAATAAGAGAGAACAGTGACATGATTAATGCTACTACCTTTCATATTGCATCTTTCGCAACACCAAAATCCAGTGTGACCTTTTGTTTTCTTTACAAAACTTCTAGCTGGTGTGTCACAAATGAAACATTTTATTTCAAATTTAAAATGTTTCTCGAATATAGTGATTCCATTGGCAGAAAGATGATTGATTTCGTTCACAAATTCATTTAAAATTTCTTCTAAACTAGGTGGCTTTCCTCTACCATAATAAAGAGCCACTAAAAATGGTGTGAAAATGTCAGGCTCGTAGTGAATTTTAGCCAAAATAGGCCAAAAACTATATGTACTTCCTTTGTACAATGGAAGTCCATCAATATTCACTTGAATGCTTATGGAATCGAAATGATAGATATTTGTATTTAAGTGCCTTTTAAGTGTTTCTTTGATGCTGAAATAGACAAACTCGTAAGTTTCGCCACTGTCATCAGTAATTACACGAATATCGTACTTGGCTTTACTCGTTCCTAAAAAGTGAGCTGCTGTTACAGGAACTTCAGCAGATATAACCTTTTTTCGTTTTAAAATACACAACAATTGAGTTAAATGTCTATGTTTTATATGATAATCATTAGCCCAATCATTAATTTCCTCGATTATGTTTCTCTCTTCTGAATATATTATATTTTCTGGTGAACAATCAAAATAAAATTGATCATCTTCTTCGTCTGTTTTTGTCGAACTCATGTCATCTGCACTATAATAGTCAATTTCTTCACAACTGTCATAGTCATCTTCTGACTCTTCATTTTCATTGAGATCCAATTCAAGTGACAAATTTTGTTGAACATCCAAATCATCTAATTTATCTGTATGTTTTTGAACATCATTTTTATATTGAACATTAACAGTTTCATTTTGATTTATTTCTTGATTATCGAGCAATTTGTTTATACTTTCGAAAGCACGGTTTCCTCCATTATTACAAACATCTGGAAATAAAAAAATAAATTTACAAACATTGTTACTTTTTCAGAGCAACATATATATGTAAAGCTTTCTGAAGTGGCCCCCTTAAAAAAACAACTTTAAATTTTAAAATTAAGTTTATTAATTAAAATCATAAAAACTTTACGTGATTTGCCAAAAATTCTAAGCTACAAAAGTAATTTCAAAATCGGAGCAAACAATCTTTTAATACTGTACACATACAAATTATATCTAAATTATTTATTAATTTGATTTGTACTTACCGATATCAAAATTGTGTAATTTTTTTAATCTTTTTTTTCACGGCATTTAGCAACTCGTAAATAATTCTCCATGTTTTGCTCGTTTTTGACAAATAATTTGTTTGTACAATCACGTAAAGAAGCTTTCAATCATTTTCTTTTAAGGTCGATAAAGAAAAATAGTATTTATCCAACTGAACAACTTCTAAAATCACAAACACAGCTATATTCAATGGAGTCAAAGATAAATAAATTACATAACCTCAAACTGTCAGATATAGAAAAATGTTCGGTCTTATTTTTTTTACGTATGAATATATGACAGTTAAGAGTTACATATAAAATAATTTTAATTATATTCTCAAATTGAATCATTTTAAATATCACTAATAAATATACTTTTTAAAATCGTTTTATATATTTATGTAAGTATTTTTGTATTTATACTTTTTTGAAAAAATTGTATTATCTATACCTTGTTTTTATTAATAAATTAATAATTCTGTTCTTATTATAATAGCCACGGAAATTAAACAAAAAATGACTGATTGATTTTTTTATTAATCATTGTAATTTTTTCTTGCAGTGAAGTAAAATGACCTAAATCTCAACAATAATATAATACAGCTATGCTCTTAATTATGAAAAATAAAATTCGACAGGTAATCTGCCTATTCCTAATTAGCTGTTGCCGCAGCTATTCTATACAGGAATACCTAACTGAGCCCCCAGTAGCATCGGCAAATATCTCACGAGAACCTACGTAGACCCTAATGTAGGCATTTATGAGACAAGCCATTACCCACCTCATTGGAACCTGTATGGGAACCTGTATTGGAATCTAAATAGGCCCAATAGAGGTTTACCCTTATATCTAGTAAAATTTGTAATATGAGGAATTCCTAAATAGGGTCTTTATTGGGTCTAATTTGGTACACCTAATGGAGAGTAAGTTTTTAGGCAAGCCTATATAGGGCCTATATTTTTATTCAGACAGATCTCAATAAGAGTTTACTAGGGTATAGTATAAATTATCAATTTTAATATGCCTGGCAACTTTCTTTAAACTTTACTGCCACTCCATCTACCTTATCCGCTGTTAGACAATCGTTTGTTTGTTATTCTAATTTAATAAAATTTATATTTTATTTAATGTGTTAATTTATCATAGTTTTTACATCGTTGAATAATTGAATTGATTTTTGTTAACAAATTACTAATTAGTAATTCTTCAGATTATTCATAACACCTGATAATTTACACTCTGTCACGGCGGGCCAGGGTTGGATAGTCCTTTCAAATAGAAGGACAAAATTACCGTACACTGCGTACGATCAACTGTCGTTTTTTATCTAACATCTCTGCGGCGGGCTGTTTTTCACGGCGCTGTATAGGTACTTCTTGGCGTATTATAATGCAATTTAAGTTTTTAAAATAATTTTAGTTCTAGGTTTTTAATTATATTTTAGATGGATTTATTATTCGCACTTAATCCGTTGTACCGAGATATCGGTAAAAAATATATATAGAATAAAAAATATTATATAGGTGTCACTTTTGATTTTTTTTTAATTTTCTTAAATTAATCAATATAAAATGAGTAAAAAAAACAATACCTTGAGTTTAGCTTTAAAAGTGGAGCTCATAAAATGTTATGAAGAACATAATGGAAGAATGGTTGAAGAAACTGAATAAAAAAATGAAAATGCAAAATCGAAAAATTTTGATGTTTTTAGATAATGCTGCATGTCATCCGCATTTTAAGCTTTCAAATATAAAACTCTGCTTTTTACCACCCAACACAACTAGCGTAACACAGCCATTAGATCAAGGCATAATTAAAAATTTTAAAGTTCATTACAGAAAATTTATTTTGCAATCTGTAATCGCAAACATGATCCATTGCCAATCAGCTGAGGAATTAGCAAAAAAGGTATCAGTCTTAGATGCTGTTAGATGGATTTCGTGTGCAGTTAAAGATATTAAACTAACTTGTGTACAAAACTGTTTCGCAAAAAGCGGTATTATTCATGAACAAAGTTTTGAAGAATCAGATGAAAATTTGATATCTGCGGTGGGTGCCTTCATTACCGACCAAACGGATCCTTTGGATTACATTAATATTGACGAAAATTTATCAACAGAACCTGGATATCAGACATTAGAAGAGATAATTGAAATGAGAAAAAGTGATTCTGAAGACGAAGAAGAGGATGATATCGAAGCTGTGGGAATTAGTAACATGGAAATTCCTCCTTATTTACAAATTAATGATTCCAGAGACGCATTAAAAATGTTATTTTCTATTGAAGATTTTGCAGAAAGGACGAATAATGCAGAAATTATTAAACATATTCTTGACTTGAAAACTGTATTGGAAAAACAAACAGTTTCTAGAATGAAACAAGCAACACTGTTTGACTTCTGGAATAAAACTGAATGAAATAAATTTTCTTGAAAATTTTGTTTTTATATGCAAACCTGTATAAGCCGGAAACCTGTCCAAGCCGGAAAAATTATGTGGTCCCATGCGTTTCCGTCTTGAGCAGGTTTTACTGTATATCAAAATAGAATTGCATAATATATTATTCCGTTTACAAATACATCGATTACTGTCACACTTTTTCTTACACGAACATTTCACAAAACCTTGACCACCAAACTGGGATTCGTTAGTGTTAGCAGCTCTCAATGACGTAATAGACTTGGGAACATCCTCTAGTTTTAAAAAACTAGTTTCACAATGGGCAATTTGACTTCGACTGTACATTTGAGGTAATATGCATTGTTGAGTTCCAATTTTATAGAAATTGTCATCAGTGACTTCCATAACAATACCTATGAGATTTCGAAAATCTTCTTTACTTTATTAACATCCCCAACTGTCAATACATCGAATCTTTGTAATCTAATGATGTTTTCTGTGTCTTTTTTTGCTAGAAATACATCATTAATGTATTTTTCATAAGCCTCCTTATTTTTAATAAGTAATGAATTAGATTTAATTTCGATTTCTCTGTTTAACTTCTGTTCGAATGCAGCTTTAAAATCACAAGTGTTTTCAGAATTCATGGTGTTGTAATTAAGATATGTCAATACGATAAGTCATTGATATTATTTACTTACTTCAACTAAATTAAAACTTAATTTAATTTACTTTTGAGAATACTTAAATGGAAACGACATCTATTGTGAAAATAAACAACCTATATTCAATGTTCATGAAGGATTTTTAATTAATTTTATTTATGAAAAAAAATTCTGCAGAGAGCCTCTATTGATAAAAATGTTAACTATATCTACATTTTAAACAATGTACAACATTTTTGTTTACTCCGCACATTGCACAAAAATATTGGTTCAAAGTTCGGAATTTTCGACATTGAACAAAATTGACTGTGCACACCGTACTTTGCACATAAATGTCTGTGCAATGCGTGGAGTGAACAATTTCGGATATTGCACGTAACATGTACATCAAAATCACAAATTACCCCACGGTGTGGGGAATTTGTGACGGCATATGGGGTAATAGTGACATCTGTAAAAAATTACCAATCCTCGGTACCAAAAACAGTTCGCAGTTCTTCTCCGCGCTTTATCGTTCGACTAACCGCGAACCGATACACACATCCGACCTCGTGGCGATAGACGCCACGCACACAGCTTTGAGGTTAGAATACCACGAACGTACAAACACTCTACCAGGATGAATTCGACACGTTTGCAGATCTTGTCGAATGATAATTTCGACACCCGGAAGATCCATGCACAATCCCTTCTGATCACCAAAGATTTGTGGAATTATTTATCCGGGGACAACGTACGCCCAAGTCTTCCAGTGGAACCAACGGCAGCACAAACGCAAGGCATTGAAAGATTGGACCACGCGAGACCTGAAAGCAAGATCAGAGATCTTACTTTCCATCAGTTCATCCGAACTACGGCACACCCAGGGATGCGAGACTTCCAAAGAACTTTGTGACAAAATAGAAACCGTCTACACACCAAAAGGACCCGCCAGCATGGTCTCTTATCTGAAGCAACTTATGCACCGGAAAATGTCGGAAGGGGCCAACATCCGTATGGATATCGGCGGAAATCCATATCAGGTATGGATTTCCGCCGAAAGAAAAGTTTACGTATCTCGAGACGTAAAATTTTTCGATCAATTCGCCTTACCTCCCGGCTAACTCCGATCCATGCTTATACGTAGACGACGACCGCGAAATCTTCGTTCTCGTCTATGTAGACGATCTGTTGATCGCCTATAAGGATGCTCAAAAGCTATCCGTTATCAAGAATGCTCTCTATCGAAAATTCGCCACCAAGGATCTCGGAGAAGCGAGATATTGTCTCGGTATGGAAATCTCGCAATCAAATTCCGAAATGCGCTTATCCCAAAAGGGATACGTCAGAGAGCTACTTACGCGCTTCGGAATGGACGATTGCAAACCCGTGTCAACACCCTTGACTCAAGTTATCCCGAGAACCGGGAGAACATTCCGAAAAACACTTCCCATACCGTGAGCTGATTGGTGGACTCATGTACTTGGCAGTGGGCTCACGCCCTGACATCTCTTTCGCTGTGAGTTACTTTAGCCAGTTCAACGACTGCAACAACAAGACACACTGGACAGCAGCTAAACGGGTCCTCCGATATCTAAAGGGCACTCTCGACAAATCCTTGATATTTAAGAAGACTGAAAGACCGTTGCAAGATTTTATTGATGCCGATTGGGGTAACTGCACCATCGATCGAAGTTTATCTTCAGGCTTCACCTTCTCGCTCGCCGGCAGCACCATTTCCTGGGAGAGTCGGAAGCAACGGACTGTTGCTTTGTCTTCTACCGAAGCAGAGTATATGGCTCTCGCCGAGGCAGTCAAGGAGTCAGTCTACCTCAACAAGTTACTGTGTGAGCTCGGATTTTCGTAATTGAGTCAAGTCTCTCTCTTCAACGACAACCAAGGAGCAGGTCAACTCGCCCGAAATCCCGTCTTTCATAGCCGCACGAAACACATCGATATTCGATATCACTTCCTACGTCAATCTCTGAAGAAGAATCCGATTAAACTCGACTATCTCAGGACCGAAGAAATGATAGCCGACATCATGACGAAAATTCTACCGGGACCGAAGCACAAGTTCTGCATGGACGGAATGGGACTTCGTTCAACCCGTAAAAAATCATCAAATTGAAAGGGGCTGTTGAAGATATTCAATTTCCCGCTTTTTCTCCTTTTCTTTTCTTTTCGCTGTTCATTATTTCATACACCTGCCCAACAAATTCAATACTAGTTATAATTTTATTATAATCAATTGTGTCAATAAGTTGTAGTAGTATGAATAAGTTAACGTAGTATACAACATAAATTTTATTTTTTAATTCTTCTGCGTTGATGAGATGAAAAATGAATGAAACGATCGAAAATTAAGGATTGTGTTTGGAAACTTGTCAGCCTGAAATGAAGAAATAATTTGAACAAATCTTTTGCTTTACGGTACTCATAACACTGTATTGTTCAATATCACACTGAATTAAATTTTGTATAAAATTACCGAATGTATACCAGAAAAAAAAGCACAGAATATTTTCTGTGATTTTTTATATTGAAATAAACAGTTAAGGGATTTTTTTCTCCAAATTAAAAATAAATGGAATTTTACGTAAGAATATTGTGAATCGGTAATTTTTCACAAATTAAAATTGCACTTAATAAATTATTACGAAAAAATAAATTTATACACAATGTTAATTTTTTATTTTTTTCAGAATAAAACTAAACATCGTTGCCAAAACTACATAAAAATAAAGAACGCTTCTAAGTTTAAAAGAAATTAAAACTAAAATAAAAACAGAAAATTATTTTTTAACATCATAATTTATATGAATTCGTACAAGAAATTAAAATTAGTTTCTTAAAATTTAATTTTTTTAAAATGCGCGCGATTTCTAAGGTTTTGTGAATAGTTTTCATGAAAGCGCGCTACACATTTCTTGTGCATATAAGCTTCAATTTGAAAATGAACTATAGTCACGTCAATGTGTCATGAGCGCTACAAGAGTTGCATGGCATGAATTTTGACGTAGACAAAAACTATTCGGCCTGCCAAATATAGCATATTCCTTGCAAAATTGTAATTAAAATTGTGACAATACTTTGAAATTAGACATTTCAACATAAATTTAATGTAAAACTAGTTGATATGTTAACAAAAGTCTAAGCGAAAATGAATTTCATAGTTCTGTTTTGTGTATTATATTTATTTAATGGTTTCACGTGTGTGTTAGCATGGGACAACGACGAGTTGGAAGTCTTCGACGTCGTCGAAGAAGTAAACCAAAATTTTTACGAACTGATGGGTCTTCCTCAGGTATTGTGCTCCAAAAAACAAAACAAAAATTAACCAAAAAGAAGTTATGGTTTTCTATAAAAAAAATATTTGTTCAATTCGAATTATAAATAAACATTTATTTATATACTCTTTTACAATTCAAACTTATTTTAAGTAATTTATTTAATAATAAAAATGTCTGACATTTATGATTTAAGTATTGTTCAAAAATATATTACGTTTTAACAGATGTTACATTGTTTTATACATAAGACATTAATAAATTAAAGATTTACCTATAATTATTTTCTATTTTACAGAATGCCAATTCATCGGATATTAAAAAAGCATTTAGAAAATTATCACTACAATTACACCCTGATAAAAATCCATCACCAGATGCTGAAATCAAATTCAGAAATGTAAGTTTTATTATTTTAATTTTATCATTATATCCAGTTCAATGGCCTTTAGAATTTTCCGGCATCTTCTTTAAAGCATACATTTACATGAAACATATCATTTTCACTTTTAACTTTAATTACAGTTTTTTAACTTTCTTTATACGTTAGAATTATCCTGGTAAGATTATGTCAATAAAAAAAACGTAGAATTTATAATTAATTATTGATTCAGTTGGAATTGATTAATCAATTCTGACTTATAAATAAACTTAAAGAACTATAATTAAAGTGAAAATTATAAAAAAAAAGTAAGCTATTAATAGTATGACAATAACTATGCTACATAAAGTTAAAAAAACCTTTTTTCTTTTAATTTTTAAGACTATCGACTAGGATATATTTATAATAAATAAAAAAGAATGTAAAAATTCAATATCATAATTCTAATTTTAATAATCTAATTAATCGTGTTATACTATTACAAATGTAATCTTATATTAATGAATGATGACTATGAATGATTTATTACGTATTAATAAATTTGTATTTTTACAGTTAGTAGCAGTTTACGATGTTCTTAAAGATAACAAGAAACGAGAACATTATCACAATGTTCTTATTAATGGATTACCTAATTGGCGATCCGGCGTTTACTATTACCGTTATGTAAGAAAAATGGGACTTTTAGAAATGAGTGTCATTTTATTTATTGTTATCACTATTGGTCAATATTTAGTTGCTTGGGCAGCTTATATAGAAAAAAGATATACTTATGTACGTATACATAATAACTATTAATTTTCATTTGTAATCAGAACTTCTCTAAATTAATATAAATAAAAATATATTTCAGGAACAAGTGTTAGGAAGCAAATTACAGAAACTACAAAAGAAACATAAAAAAGCTAAAATGGATGTTCCAAACTTGGCGGACATTTTGGAAAAAATTCCTGTACCTAGTGTGTGGAATACACTTCCATTTCAACTGCCAAGGTGGACAATTTCTTCTATAATTGGTATTCCGTCCACAATTCGTAGTATTAAAGAAATTATTGAAGAAAGAAAGAAACAGAAAAAATTGGAAGAAGAGGAAAGAGAAAAAGCTTTGTAAGAATATGAGTATAAAAATCTTTCACTCAATCCTGTGTATTAAGCTGCAAATGCAGCCTATTTTAAAAATAAATAAATAAAATAAATAAAAATATTTTTTTCTTTTTTTTTTTTTAAATTAAATTAATTATACTTTAATTAAATTTAATTATATTTAATATAAATTAATTATATTTAAAGACATTTTGTCGGTAAAAAACTGAATATATTGAATTAATTTAGAGCACAAGAAGAAGAACCTGAACCTGAACCAGTTCTTCGAGGTCCTCGAAGAAGACGCCAAGCTTTCACTCCCCAAGAGCGAAAGGAAGAACATGCTCAAAATAATTTTAAAAAAGAGAATAATATTCCTGAAAATAGTGGCAATGAAAATCCAACAGTTGTTTCTGGTGGATTATGGACTGACGATGACATGATAGAATTAATTAAATTAGTTAAAAAGTATCCTGCAGGTACTCAAGATAAGTGGGTTAAAATTGCAGAAGCAATGAACAGAACTGTTTTTGAAGTCACGCATATGGCTAAAAAGGTTTTTTTATTTTCTGGTTAATTTGATATACTATTTTCAATTTAAATTTGCAAAAATATATGTTTTGTGCAATTTTAGATAAAAGATGAAGGTCTAAGACCAGGACAATCAGTAGAAGAGGAATTCACAGAAGAAGAACCAAAGAAAGTTAAAACTCGAGTAGAGGTAACAGATGATGTTTCAAATTGGAGTCAAACTCAACAAAAAGCATTAGAAATTGCTCTGGCAAAGTTCCCCAAGGGTTCGAATTATGATAGATGGGAAAAAATTGCAAAATGTGTCGAGGGCAAAACCAAGGTAGAGCATAATTAATTTCTTTTTAAAATTGTTGCAGCTTTTAAAAATCATTTTTATAAAAAATGTTTTTTTTTTTTTTGTATTTTCAGGAAGAGTGTCAACTACGATATCGACAACTTGTGGAGCTTGTAAAAAAGAAACAACAAAATTAGTCATATCTTAATTTTGTATGTACAAATTAGTTAGGCTATTGTTTTTATATATATAAAAAAAAGCTTAAATATAATGACTTGTTACAAACTTTTTGTTTCGCACAAAATTTTCAAAGAGAAATGTAATCTTCGAAACAAGCGTGAAAAATATCGAAAACTTATCACTCAATTGAGTTGTTTGAATGGACGTTGCGAATTTTTCAAATCAATTTTTACCTGATGTAGTTAAATTGCAATCAATCTTTAAACGAAAGAGACCTGTTCATATTTGAAAGACTATGAAATGAGAAAAATGTTATTTTTTTATAAAATCAAATAATTTTGTTTGCAATATTTTATACATTTTTCATCAAGATTTTTATATTATATATAAAAAAGTAAAAGTTTAAAAACCAAACAAATTATCAAGAAAGTTATGATTAACAAATAAAATTTACATTATATTTCATATTATACTTAAATTCTGCATAATTTATTCTGAAAGTATTTAGTTTTCACGGCTACTAGATAGTTTTCATAAACTTAATATACTTGTTGACAATTTATTTATTTCTTATAACATTAAGTGAAATACTTATTTTTTATATCATATATAAAAATTTCATATATGTATGTCATAATCATACACAAAAAATTGAATTCTTCCTTCATAACAAAAAATATTTTCTGAACATTATCTGGTCATTATTTGTTTAAAAAGCTGCAAATTTTACTTAAGTAAATTTTTGTAGGAAAATGTTCTGAAACTATTTTGTAATAAAAAATATATTATTTTACTTATAAAAAGAAATTGTTGTTAACCGAAATAAATAATTACATCACCGAAATTATTTTTCTTTATTAAATATATAAAAAAAAATATAATGACTTAAAAAAATAGTGCAAATCTTTTGAATGCAGTTTTGAAAATTGACTGAAAAAAAATTATTTATGTACATATAACACAAAAGCGATATATGATATAATAAGACCTTGACCAAATATATCTATACATACATCATCAATGTTACCACCGATTACTTATAACACAATTTCTACTTTATCGACAGTGTTTGACATATTATTAATCACAAAAGAATAAGTTTTATAGAGTCTAAAATTCTAAAATTAAAATAGTTTCGATGCAATTATCATAAAATCTAAATCTGGAATGACAAACTACGTAAAATGTACCATTGAGTTAAATATTGTATTTCATTTTTCATCTAATATTCAAGTTGTGTCTTAGATAAATATGTTTATATAATGTTGTAATTTTAACATGTAATAAATTATTATGTTAATAAATAATTGGACCCTTAAAACGAACGTAAGTATCTTATTTTTTATCTGAAAATAAACTTTTATAAACAACTTGTCAATTTACTAAATCAATTGTCAGACAAATTTTAGGTTAGAAAATATATCTTTTTCATTGCAAATAAAATATATACTTTTTTTGTATATACACGCATATAAAGATAAATTTCATATTTATGCGAACAAATAATTTAATTAATTTTAGATGCAGTTAAAAAGCAGAATGTACCTAAACAGTGTTATTTTTTGAAGAAAAAAGAACGTAAAAGCCTGCAAAAAAATGAATGGACTGACTGGACAATTTCGAAAAACAACGTGGGACCCAATTTTGATAATTTCCCAAATCACTGCAGTGCAATGTGTGATGTACTTTTTTCTCACAGTGTGGGTCTGGATAATAACGTACTTTTTGGGTTCAACCAGGTCCCTCGACTACGCATTTCAGTACAAAGAAATTCACGTTCGTAATATCAGCGGACATTTAGTGATAACAATTTTTGTTGTCAATTCGTTGATCGGAGCAATGGCTCTGTGGTGGCTCGTTCAGAGAACAAAACAGTGTATGGACTTTGCCTGCACTGCACACCTCATTCACTTGTTATGCTGCTGGTCCTATAATGGCAGCTTTCCGACAACCTTCAGCTGGTGGTGCTTGAATATAGTGTCACTGAGTATCATGTGTGTACTTGGCGAATTTTTGTGCATGAGGACTGAACTACAAGCCATACCAATAGGCATGAATAGTCATAAGACAGCTTTGTAAATAATTATTGTACACGTAAAGTTAATCATTGTATTATAAAAGTGTTTTGAGATTAATAAATATTTTAGTTTTTTATGCAGATCAGTTGATAATTCAATCTTGAAAAAATGTTATTTAAATAGTTTTATTAGAAATTATTTTTGTTAAATAATCAAAACTCAATAAAATATATTCTTAAAGTTGAATACAAATAAAATATAATTTTTACGTTGATTAAAAATAAAGAGGTTTGTTTAAAGATTCAACAGAGAACTATAATTTATTTTAAATCTCTATACATCGATACATTGATAATTTAATTGAAATATACATAGTTGGACTAGTAAATTACAGTTTAATGGTGATGGTCATCTTTGAAAAAACGAAGACCACAGTAGCCACAGGTGTGGTTTCCAGGTTTATCCTAAAATACAACATATATAGTTTTTATAAGCGTAAAAAAATGTTAAAGACTAAATCAAAAAATCATTAACAAACAAAGTAAAGAAAATATTTGTTTTTAAGTTAAAACAAACAAAACATTTCTTACTAAATTAATGTACACTTTGGGATGTCCGAGTGGACCACCACCTCCATCGCAAGCTACAATTCTGTCCTCTTTTACCTCCGGAGGAGTATCATCTATTAATTTAATAGCCCAATTGGGATTGACTTGTTTGGTTTTATCAACAAATCGGGCCAAACGATAATCGTCTTTATCAAATGTCTGAAACGATAAATAAAGAAATTATATAATTTATTCCAAATTTCATACATATTTTTGAAATTTAAATTCATTATTTTAAAAAATAATTTGTTTGAAATTTTTTATTCGATAACGTTTAAAGTAAATATAAAATAAAACATATAATCAATGATTGTAATATATTTTTGAAACAATAATATAAAAGCATAAAATAACACATAAGTACAATATAATAATAAAATTCTAAATTGCAATACATACAGATTTACTAATATAAACAATCATAAATATAAACACAAATTGAGCACTATACTTTCACAACCAAAGTTAGTAATAGAAATAATTGACTAAATAATAACAAAAACAATTTTAACAATTTTAAATCAACATTTTAAAAAAACAAATCAATTATGACTTGTTTACATAATCTCAAAGAGGTTAGATCAATTACCAAAAACCGATCACACTTACCTGACCAGTGTGTGTCTCTTGGTCCTGGGGTTCCCAGTTCGAGTAATAACGAAAACTCGTTGCTGACAGAGCTCCGGTAGTTTTCAAAATTTGCAATTTTTGTGTACACCCAAGAAGACAAGGAATTTTGCTAGCCATATTGACTTCTATGAATTACTTTTTCCTCCGCAAGAGGGCCTTTGCGAAAGTTCATGAAAATGCAGCTTAAAATAAAAAATAAAATACAAAACACACTTTCTTTTAATAAACAAAAAAAGTCAAACTAAAAAACACACAATCTATAATTTAGTTTTTTTTTCGTCAAAAAAATTAAATTTTATTATTTCAGAGGTTTGACTAAAACTACTTTATCATCGGCGGTGTTCACACGTTGGCGCTGTGAACGTGCCACGAACCGGAACCCATTGGTTTGCACATTTCGTCCGGCAAATTACTTACGAAATGCAAATGGCTGTCGCGGTGTGCAGAGCCAGCAGCATTTATACTCCCTCGTGTATTTGCATGTGAAGTGTTGCACCGAGCGATATGTCAGGCGACTGATGCACGCGGCGTCCCCCAGCTCGACTCGTGTCACTGAGACCTAGGGCCAGCTTGACGTGCCGTATGTAAGCACAGCGGACGGGTAAGAGAGTAGCACAGACTCGGCAAAACTGGCCAGACGTGTGTGTTCGGTGCAGCATTCTAGCGGCACCACGCGCACCACCTGCAAAAAAAATTTTTTTGCGAAGTGCGGGCCCGGCGCCGACAAAAAAAACGCGGCTACCCGCGTGTTCGCCGAGTCGGCACGCACGGCTTACGTGTGCCGCGCACCACGCGTTCGGCCAGTTTGACAGCCACTTTTCCCGCCCATTTCTGACCCGGTCGCGGGTCGCCCGTTTTCCCCGGTGTCTTGTTTACTTTTTTTTTAAAAAAATGTACTCCTGAGTTTTTGCCTTTTTTTTAAAAAAAAAAAAACTTTTCTTTATGTTTATTTTTTTTCTTGTTTAGTTATTTGTTTTAATTTTTTTTTTTTTTTTTATTAGATTAGTATTTTTTCTTAATTTAATTTAATTTGACATGAAGCTTTTTTTCTGTTAGTGCACTTTGTGTTTTGAGGTTAGACTTTTTATTTTGTTGAATATTAATTTTGTAAAGTGCAAAACACGAGTGGATTCAAGGTTAATTGTAATTATTCTGTAATGTATTTGTTTTCTGATTTGATATCATTGTTTACGCGCGAAACCACGTTTTTTGTCTCAGCGTTTTGCTTGAATTTGTTGGTTAATCCAATCTAAGAATTGATTTTATAAACATTCAAAAAAGTGTATAAACAAAGTTAAAGCTCAAGATTTAACTTTAAAAATTGTATGTATATATATTTCCCTACAAATGTATCTTATTGACATTTGAAACTTCATATCCTTAATATTAAATAATAATACTTTATATTGTTTTTTTATTACTATAGATTTACTTATTTTAAAATAAAGAGATTAACATAAACTCTGAATTCAAATTTTGTGCAAAAAGTAGAGTCAAACAAGAACAGTTTTTTAATATTTTATTTTTGTAAATTTTTAATATTACATAATAATTTAATAAAAAATATGCTAATTGTTGATTATGGTTTCAGAAGCGGACTACAAGTTCAAAACTTCCATTTAATTTTTTTTTTTTTTTTTTTTTTTTTTTTTTTTCTA
>JABFPM010002078.1:0-17758 GCA_022817325.1 Idris sp. 1 HC-2018 | reverse complement strand
CCCCCATGTTCGATGTCTCAAATGAAATAGTTAACCTCACTCTACAAAACCGTGATGATTTTTTATTTTGTTCATAAGTTATGATAGTTTAAATTTTGAACTTCAGAAATCAAGCAAATTAAGTCTATCTTTGCTTTTTTTGAATTAAAACTGCTATAATTTTTGATAGACACAAAAAATCAACAATCTATATTACAGTTTTGTAGAAAAAGGTTCACTCTTTTATTTGATATGTCGAACTTCAAAATCGGTTGAGACGCTGTCACATATTGATTATTCAAAAATGAAAATGAAATTTTAAATTATGAAAGTTTAAAGTTTTGATCAAGTTTTTACATAATGAATATTTTACTTTAAAGAGTATAGAAAAAACATACACTCATATTGTTTTATTGTCCAGACCTTAAATTAGACGTAATAAGTAAGCTCATTACTTCGTTAAAATTTTTTTAAAGAATCATGATTTTAGTGTGAAAGGTCCCTTTAGAGAAAAACTAAGGTTACTTGTTGATTACAAATCAAAGCAGGAAAATTATTAATACAAAATGAAATATATTTTAGGTGTTAAAAATCCGTCTGATTTGGCTCACTCGTTAAACTTACTGGTGCTGTTGTTACCTGTTGAGCATCGCTGCACTTTGAAAGCACTGCTGACATTTTTGAAACTGGTTGTGGACAATCAGTGTTCGAACAAAATGTCGATACATAATGTTGCGATGATTGTCGCGCCGTCCCTTTTTCCGCCACGGTACATCTATCCACGTGACCGCACCGATTTAACCGCACAAGTAAACATGGCTGCGGTCTGCTGTCAAGTGACAGAGGCGCTGTTAAATAACATTAACAGACTGTGGCACGTGCCGCGGGAATTAATTGAACAGTTGCGAAGGCAAACTGAGGAAGAACGGTATCGTAGATGTAAAAAAAAGTATCAGCAACAAGTTTGACGATCGATAAAACAACCGACGTTGTTTTAAATATTGATATTAATTTCTCAGGGTATGAGAATTTTTTTTTCTTTTTTAATCAAATTAATATTTGTCATATTAATTTAAACAACATAAAACTCACAAGAAAATAGTTAGTTGTAGAGGAAAACTAACCGAAAAGGTTTTTTTAAAATCATTAACCCTTTTAATACCGAATTATTTTTTAGGTTGAAAATTTGATTTTTGTAAATGAATTCGGAAATTACGCTGTATTTATATAATAAAATTGATTTTTTAGTTTGTTGCCTATATTTCATAATATTTTATATTTTAGGGGATGATAATATTTACAGGTGTTGTATAAAGTCTATTTTCATCTAAATAAGTAGCAACAATTAAAACAATAAATATTACTTTTAATAAATTTAAAAAAATAATAAATAAATAAATATGTTGCTTTAAAGCAACACCGGTAACGAAAGGGTTAAAAGTCTTGTAAATTTTAAATAAAAAATTGTAAATGTTGACGCTAAAGTTTTATACAGTAACTTACATTCATATATTTTTGTTTAATTCAAATCATTAATCATCAATTACCTGAGTTATATTCAATTTACCGTTTAATGTCTATTTAGATGTAAGAATTGTAAAAATAATAATAAGAAATTGATACAATACTGTACTGCAATGCAACCAAGAATTTTCAGAAATGATGAACATTTTAAAGAATTTTGTTTGATTAAAACACAATTGTTTTTATCATTTACTATATTTTATCACATTTGATTGTACAAATGAAAGAAGTTCACATATTTTAGATCACTTATATTATTTATTGTAAATTTTATTTTAAAATTTTAATCTTTTGAAATACTTTTGTGTTCATTCATGTTCTCTTACAAGTGCAATAATAATTCGAACAATATGTTAACGCTTAAAAATAGATTTACAAATAAAAATACATTAAATTACTCAAAGACCAATCCACAATATTTTCCAGTTGTAAATAAGGTCTGAAAAACTAATACTTTCGTATAAGAATAAGTGTATAACGAATCATAATCTAATGGTTATGAATAACATTTATTTTTAAATAATCATCAAATTGATCAGTTATTTTATAAATAAAAAAATGATCAATTTAAAACAAAATTTCGTTTACGAACAAATTAAACTTTTTTAACGACGCGTAATCAATTAATGGTGCTATTTCGATCAACATTTGTTGTTTTTTTAACAATTTTGATTTTTTTTTAGTTTAGTATTTCATTGTTCAGTTTTTTTTGTTTAAATCTTAAGTAATATAATCGTAAACATTATGTTGATATGAAACGAATGTATGTATTGCATCTAATTTTTATATGTAATAGTATATTTTGGTGCAAAATCTAAAAACATATCTATTTTACGGTAAACGAAGGTGCAAAAATCACATTTATTGTGTGACTTACTTCGGGATGTGCAATGTAATACTATCTGAGTGCTCAATGTTACGTTAAAGTAGTTTTATGTATATATATATTTTGATATAAAATGAAGAAAAAAAAAAATGATATTATGCAAAAGCATTTTATCAGATTGTACATTACACGTGAACAAAAATAATTGTTAAATTAATTAAATAAGACGAAAAAAGTGTACTTAAAATGGTTCAAAAACATTGGCTGTTCCATTGCATTTAATGCGATAGCATTTAAGTTCAAATCTTTTTTTAGTAGTTCTTTTAACGTATCATTTCCGTGTAGGCATTTTAACGTAAATAATCTTCAAAGCCATATTATATCTTAAGAATTTGTATATATTATTTTACACAATTTGTTATACGTACATTAATAAAGTGCCAAAGAAAAAGGAACAAGTAGTTTTATTTTAATAATGAATATCTTTTAATAATACATACAATTTTATATATATAGCATATATATATAAATATATATATATGGGCAAATCTCTAGAACTTTTAACCTACCTTGTCCCTCGCATTTCTCTTCAATTTTGTGGATTATTAAATTGAAGATTTTAGTTTTTATAGTTTGCACACTCAAGTTATTATAGTTTTACACTTTGTAAGTATTTATACGTTTATAAGAATTATATTTTAAAAATATTTCAAAATCCCAATTCCAAATTATTACATCTTTGACATGTCTCTTTAGATTATGCAGACACATTTTCTTGTTTAATTTATAAGCACAAAGTTAAACTGCAATTAAAAAATTAATAAACATTGCTTTCAACTTTATTAAATGCAATAAACACAATTCAAATGATGCGCATTTAATATGTAAATTAACAAAAATGATCAAAATCTGTCCCTGAGTTTTGACGTTAAAGACGTAATATATTTTGTAATTGAAAATATTTATATTTAAAAATACTTTAATACTTCTGGATGAACTGCACAGTATCTTGACGCAATAAAATCTAATTACAGTTAATTCTCCCTAATCCGGCAACGATCCGACCATTTTTGTTTTCATATATTTTTCAATTTTCATTGATTTTTTTTCATAAATTAAAATGTCGAATGTCATTAAAACACTTGAAATTTTAAAATTTAAACGCGAAATTGATAGATGCCGTTATTTTTGTAACGAAACATGTCCTACCGATATAATGTTAGTTAAACGATTGCGTGATAGAGCATATAAACAATGAGTTTCTTCATTAAAGCAATCGAAAATCGACGAAATGTTTAAAAGAATACCTAAAGAATAGTTTTATAAAATGTTAATTTTTTAAAACTTTAATCTTTTTAATATAAATTAATATAAATGTATTGAAAATATATTATATAAAATGTTATGTTTTGATTAATTTGAATAAATGTTAAGAGATAATTAATAAAAATATGATTAAACATAAACATAATATATATTTGAATTTTAATCAAATTATTTACACTTCCTGTAATCTGGCATTTTCGCAAATCCGGCAAGCTCTTATGCAAGGAATAGCCGGATTAGGGAGAGTCGACTGTATATATTAAAAATTACTTAAATAATTGAAAAACCGTTTCAAAATATTACGTCTTTGACATTAAAACAGAAAATCTGTCAAAAACGTAATATTTACCTATGTTTTTACAATCAAATATTAATTTAAAGTTACGCACATGTAATTTATCACTGTTCGTATGTATATTATTTATTTTAAAGTAATAATAAATGGTAATTATGATAAAACTAAGATGTGCTAAAACTTTTTTTTTTAAATTTGGCAAGTTGAAAGTTAAAGGTTCTAGAGAATTGCCCATATATATAACAAAATTGTATATTAATGACTATTAAATTGTTTATTCTAGTTTCATTTATGCGTAATCATTCTTAATGTTATAAATAGTTTAGAAAGTTCTCTAAAAATTATTTTTTTTATGTAAAATTATTATATCATTTTTTATCCATGTATATTTTAAATGTAAAGCATGTTTACCTGCATTTCTAATTTGTAATATTTGTTTTTTTTGTAATAATATTAAGTGCATAACATTAAAGTATATTAAGTAATAAAGTTATACGGTTCGATCGTTGTTTCTCACCGGTAAAGAACGAGAAACTGGATTTGCGATTGGTAAAAATTGCGAACCAGATTTTATCGCAACGGGATCCGCCGATCGTCCCGACAGACTGGATTTTCCTCTTTGTCTCAGCCATAACTTAACCGACATTTATATGTACGTTCATGCGCAACAATGAATATTCAATTAACTATTTACGCAGCAGCTGTGTAATCTGCGGCATGTTCGCGCATTTTTCCAAATTTTTGTCGCCCATTTTCATTTATTAATTACAACCTAATAATTTATGAGAGTTGCCTTGTCATTTACATAATATTTAAAAGCAAACAAAAAACTTTCTTAATTAACAAAACTTTAAAATTTGTTCAGACTTTATAAAGGAAATTTATAAATGTTTATTTTTTAAGAAATTGAAGCAATAATTCTGTCCAAACTTACGTCGTCGACAGCAGGAGAGAATAAAAAGTACGACAGCTCACGTGAACAGCAGGAAGTTAACGTCGACAAAGTTAACATTATATTAATGAGACGCCGGTCTCGGTCAGTTTTATTTTGATGATGATGTAGAAGAGTTTCCACTGCATAATATCGAGATCTTGTCAGCAGATTTAGGATTTCCAAAGAGTCAGTTATTTCTGCAAGAAATTATTAAAATGTATATTTTATAAGTAAATCGATGCAAAAAATTTGTTTTTTATGTTTTCCAATTTATCAATTTAACAAATACATAAATAAAATAAGTAACCTGGACGGGAAAGTGAAAGAGTTTCCAAAACATAAAATTCGATATTATCAGGTTGTAAATTAGAAATCATCAGCCTTGCGTTAGACAAACAAGATGCCATTCCAAGTCTGCTGTAAAATGCCGTCAAAGATATCGGCCAAATTGAAATTTGAAGAAGAAATATGGCCGCCCAGTTGCGTTGCAGAATTATGTTTTGCTGGTCGATTCTCAGAACAGAAAAGTCGCGATTTCTTCGAGCACTGCGGATGGCCGCGACAAATATTTGAATCATGATTTGGTACTGATTCATTTCATCTGAAAATAATTTTGAATTAAAAAAAAAAGTTGTTTTCCACCAAAATTGTTTTTCAAACTTTTTACCTGATCTAATGGTGTTGGACAGAGTGAAAGAATTTGATATGGGTTGAAAAAACTCATTAGATGTATAAGTAGAAGAATTTTTAAAGTTCAAAGTTGTTTCATTTGATTTTCCCGTTCTTAAAGGTGGTTTGCTTCGAGGTCCTCGCTCTTCTTGCACAGCTAAAATTAAATTTAAATTATAACTTAATTGTTTATATCAATTAAAATTAATTTATTATATTAAGTTAAACAGTTTTTTAAAGTGAATGAAAAATAAAAGTTTACAGATTATTATAGTAGTTGCAGCTATATTTTATATCAGATCTAATATTGTTATGTTTGAAAATCAATAGTTCGTCAAGTTATTTGATTTGTTTGTTCATGTGTTTGTAGCGGCCTGAAAAATGTAAGGTTTTGCGACCACTGTCAATTAAACTTATTGACATATTACTCGAGTGTTTCATGTCAGACGCGTGACTATATTTACTTTGCACGAAGTGTTAAGGATTAAATGATTATTTGCTATCTGTCTATTCAAATGAAAGATATTAGTGATTTCTTCGGATAGGTATTTCTAATAAATATAACAAATCAATTCAAAGTAATTTGTTTATTTAAATGTTTTAAAAATTAAAAAAATATTGTAAAAAATGTGATCATCGTATTAATAATATATATCAAAGTTTACCTGTTATGTTCATTTTTACTGCAAAGCACTTTTTCAGTCGACAATGTGGACACCAATTTCTTCGCGTTTTATCTATAGAACACGTTCCTGTTCCTGCTGAACATTTAATTTTAAAATTGAAATATATTTTATTCTAAAATTCCAATAAATTTAATGTTGAAATTTAAATAGCTTAATTTTAAAGCTGAATTTTTTAATGAAATATAAAATGGACAAAAATATGACAATTGAAGATTTAAAATAAAATTGCCAATGCAAATATAATGTACACCTCTACGTATGGATCTTTTAAAAAAGCAAGAACATCCATCACAACAGTAAACACCGTAATGTTTTCCATATGAACGGTCACCACAAACTTTACATACTTCTAAACTAAGTGTTGTTCTACCTAAAAAGTTAATTTCAACTAAGTTATTATTTTGAATAAACTAATTTTTGTTAAAATGTCAAATTAAGAATCAAAAATGACGACCCACCCATTTTAATAACCCACTTTTTCAATCAAAAGCACACACCTAAACTCGACTATTCCGGATTGCAGAATGATATTCAGTTGATCATGCTGACAAATACGAAAGCCAAGACTTCAACGCGCAGGTGAATTTGCAAACATTTGTAGGGTGAAGTGGCAAGAAAAAACATAATTGATAGAAACTTATTTTTTGTTGTCAAGCATGTACTCACGTTAACTAATTTTTACAGTTTTTCTTTTTGATTAATTTACTGATATTTTATACAAAAAATAAACATGTATTTATTTTAATAATATTTTAATTATTCTGAAATATAAATGAATACAGAGGAAAAATATAAAAGTGCAGGATTTGACCTTAAAATTAAAATATTTTAAAGTCTCAGTGTATTATAAATGAAGATTTTTATTGCATTTAAGTACAGACTCGGTTTAATTTAGTTAATTATTAAGATAACAGTGGCATGATTAATTAATGTTACGTATTTTCAAACTTCATTTTTTTGCTTTTTAAATTACAATATTTAACTGAAAAACATAAATGAGCATGCATTTGACAGTAAAATCTCAGATGTAAATTGCTCATTATTTAATAAGAAAAAATTATGATTTTATATCACATACATTTATTAAAAGCCATACTCCGGGAACATTTTTCACTTTGTAAGACGTGTATAAATTATTAAATAATTTTATCTCCAATCCTGAAGACCCATCTGATAATTTTAATTTTTCTTTTAATCATATTCTTATTGATTACACTTATTTCTTTGCAATACTTAAAAATACTATTTACAAATATCAATGATTTACTTATACTTTGTTTTAATAAAACTATTCTTATTAGAAGATTATGAAGGCTTTAAGAACACAAGCAACAACTTTTTTTGTTTATAATTTGTTTTTTATTTTTATCTATAGTTTTGTTTAAAATGTTGCTTTTGCTCTTTCGTTTCTGCGCTATATTATGAATAATTTAATATATCACATAATGAGTAAATAGAACAAATTTTAATTTTTTTATCTTAATAAAAAGTACATATTACAGTTTGAGACATAAGGCTTAACTTATTTGTGAACAACTATAATACTTTTACTTAAAATTAATCATGGCTTCTGCAAATCAAATTTTTGAAAAGATTTTTGCATCTTCTCTGAGATGAATATCTTATAAATTAAACAGTAAAGTTCTTTACAATAGGCTATTAGATATACAATTAATTATAAAATCAAAGTGGTTTTTATACAATAATGAAAAGTATAGGGAAAACAGTGAACTTTTTTTACAAAAGATTATTTTTTCATTTATTCAAATAAAAAAAGTGTTTTAACATTTTATAATTGTATTCCTTCTTCTTGTTGGAGTTATAAAAAAAGAAATAGAAACGATTAGACGTTTAAATAATTAATTTATTGTTATTAGATTAGAAAGGAAATTTGAGAGGAGAGGGTTCAAATCTTGACAGTCAGTCAAACGTCTAAGATTTCTAATTCTATTTTTTAAATGTTTATTTCATTAATTGTCAATTGTACAAAATGTATAAATTGATAATATATTTACACAACGATTGCGTCTTTAATTCTAAGTAGCTATTAGTACAAGAGATTTATTGTTCTCCGTGTACAAAGTTTATTTTGAAAAATGATACTGACTAGCCCAGTCTTACGAGAACATAATTAGTTGAAGTCTTGTTTCGACTGTGCAATTAAGATTAGACTATGTTTGATCACTCAGCTTTATTGTTTTTTTTTTATTAGTAACTTTAATATTTAGTAACTAATGTATTGATCACCCTTTTTTGTTGACGTTTCGTAAAACTTAGTGTTTAATTATATATGAATTTAAAATATATTTTTTTGACAACTGTAATAATTTTATTTTAATTATTCATTATTATTTTTTAACTCAGTTGGATTCATTAAAAAATAAGCATACTTTGTAAAAAAGTTAGTTTTGGGTTTAAACATTTTTTAAATATAGTCTAAAACTTTGTAAACAAACTTTCAAGAGCTTGTATTCAATTTGTTGACAAGAAAAGTATCTTACATTGTAGTATTTTGATTACTAAAATCATTTTTGAATTTAAAGTACATTACAATAAATGTTTATAATAGTTTTATATCTACTGCATTTAAGTTGGAATTTGAAAAATTAATTTTAAAATTTATAATTCAGCATCAAACTTGTTCAACTTAAAATGTACATTAATTTAACGCAAATGAGATCAATTTTACACAGATAGAAAAATTTGTCAAATCATTGATTTATGTTTCAATTTTTCATTCTATTAAGAATTCCAAAAAAAAAAAAAAAACTTTTGTCATAAAATTAAAAAATAATATTATATGCTGTGAGGTAAAACTGTAGATAAATTTAGCACAAAATATTATTAATAAATAAACTTTCTATAAAAAATCATTTAATTTTTGTATAATTATTTTAAATTTTGTCATTCAATATCTAAGTTTTCACTTCAAATATTCTGTTTTAAATTGTTGTTTTTAAATTATCCTGCCATTTATAAACGTTATTGCCATACAAAACAATGAAGAGTTTATGAGGAAGCGAGCAGTTTTGCTGCCGCTGTGACGTGGTGCTGATGATGATACGGGGCTTCCTGGGAAGTGTAATAAGTCGGTGGTTGGTGTTCGCTTGTCGGGGTGCCAAGCTGATGAGGATGCTGGTAATAAGACGTGTACGACTGACCGACAACACCGTCACAACTGCGCGGTTCCGTTTTTACCGTAGGAACGCTTCCGGTTGTCAATAGCGAGGTGTGACCAAGATAAACCGGTCTCTCCGGTGGAGTTGACACGTTCGACGCTTTCGACACTTCGATTTGATGTTGTTGTTGTTGACTGCTTTTTATTTCTGCAAAAAAATCTCAGTTTTTACAAAAATGATTAATAAACATTTTCCTAACAAAAATAATGCATATTTCCAAAAAAAAGTATATTTATGAATATTTTGTTATTAAATTAATAATAAAAATTGTGTTTTTTACCGTTAGATGGCGAAGATGTCGTAGAAGGCGTGATTTCATGGTCGCCAATGGCAGCTGGTCTTGCGTTTGGTTCGGGTGTTTTTTTGGGTTTGCGCTTTCGCGTCTGGATACCATCTTTGCGCATGGCCAGGGGCCTGTTCACCCCGTGCAGCTTGAAGTACAAACCGCAGGCGTTGCAGACCGGCTCGCCCTCGTTGTTGCGCCTCCACAGAGTTGTTGTCCGGGTCCCACAGTTTGTGCAGCACAGGCCCAGTCGTCTCGTTGCAGTCTGGAATTCGGAGATCTGTCCCATTTCTAACGTATACCGATTGTTTTTGACAAAACGAGTGGAGTAATATTTTATGCAAACCATGCTGGTAACTGTTTCGAATTGTTTTTTTTCTGTTTATATAATTAAGTAATTTTAAAACTTCTTTGACTTTTGTTGATAAATTAATTAAGAAATTTTTATACTTGCAGGGCATTTTGATGCTCTTTTGATGAATATATTGTGTTGAGAAAATGGGTTGATTAAAGAATATTTTTGATAAATATAATGTTTGAACAATCCAAGTACAACTTTAAATTTTTTGAACCACAATTAAATTCGTTAGTGTAATGTAATTTGATTAATTAAATGTTAATGATAGAATTAGAAAACTACAAATTTAGTGTAAAAAACGTTTTTTGTTGTTATTTATTTAAAATATTAAAAAAATGACTATTTTGTTAATTCTTGGGATAAGAATGAGACATTTTGTTCTCAAAACCTACAGTTCTAAGAGTGATAAATAATTTTGTACAATTTTTTTTTTCAAATTAAGTTTATCAGGTAAATTAAAAAGTTTGCTTACAAGTAAAATTTGTAAAACTTCATAACTCAAATTTTGGATCTTAACAAGATATTTTTTTAATTAAATTGTAGTTTTTGTTAATTTTTTGTTGCTTAACAAAATAAAAATTGTAAGAAAAAAAGTTAAAGATAAAATTTTGGATGAAAGAGGTAAATTTTGATAAGAATTGACAAATGAAATATATTTTATTGTTGAGTACTCTGATTACAGAAAGTTTGCATAAGTGAGATCATTTTTAAATAATCTTACCAGTCGTTTGGATGGTTTAATGAGGGGTCGATTCATGCCATTCATTTTGTGATAAAGACCGCACGCATTGCACAAATAATGTCCTGTGCCGTCTCTCCGCCAAAGTGGCGTGGAAATTGCACCACAGTTCACGCATTCTCGGCCCTCGCCAAACTGGAACTCCATTGCGGTGTCTGCCAAAGAAAAGCCCTATTAATATATTGCTCGCAGAGAACTCTCAGCATGAAAGCAAATTGAAATTAAAATTAACTTGAATCTTGTTTATTTAACAAATATATAGTAGAAATCGAGTTATTTGTATAATTACAGCCATACAATGTAGTGATTTATATATTCCTGAATATAAATCACTTTTCAAATAGACATTTTTACTGTAAAATTGTAAATTATGAAATAACTAAAGTATATTAACATTTAAAATTGAAATTGTTGATGAAATTATAGTTACATATTTAACAGAAAATGTAATTTGTTCTTTCCAATATTAGGTTTTTGATTTGTAAAATAAAAAAGGTTTGAATGTGAATAAAAACTTTGTTTTTTGTTGAAATTTATGATTATAAAAAAGTGTTAATGTTTTTGTTTTGTTTTAATTATAGAACGGTCCATTAGCTCCGCGATGCTGACGCACACGTTTTGCATTGTCGACGATCTAAGTGGCGCTGAGGGAAAGGTCGCAGGACAATAATTTAATCGCGAGTCTCGCCTTTCTAAGCGTATTTACATACTAGCAGAAATATGTAGGCTGCTCGTACACACACATGCATGTGTATATATAGTACACATGCATATGCATTCATCCGCACTTCAGTTAGTTTGTTTGTTTAATTAGTATACTCGTTTTTAAGCCGAGCGCGGATAAAAAAAGAGGGGGTCTTTTAATGGTCCAATTAAGCGATTTATTTTTGAGCCCTCTTTTTCTTCGTGTATGCATAATTTAATTTCCATCTCTTTGCGGCTTTTGTTTCTCGTCGCAACTTATCGGTCGCGTTTAAATAAATTCAAGTAATTCCGATATATTAATTTCCAGGCAGACGGGAGTTACGTCAGTATTTTGTACCATTAACTGAAAAAGATCACTTTAACGTGGATTTTCTTGTGACTTTAATGTCGCTTTTAATGTTTTTGCTGGCATACGTGCAAATAGAAAGGCCTGAGAAATTGCAAAATTGTAATCGGCAAAAGGCGTAATTTGCTGTGGTGCACTTTAGACCAAAAGTTTGTGTTTTTTTTATAAAAGTAAATAAATAAATAATAGTTTCAATTGATATAATGTAAAACTTAAAAATGTACAACAAATTGTATTAATAAAACAATTTTGTTGGAAGATATAGAATAAAAGTGAATTTCTGTCAACAACAACTTTTCTTTTTTTCTTGCAATCCTTTTACTGACATTTATAGCACATCCAAATTGTAAGTAAAAGTTAACAGGTTTTGCAACTGAACAACTCACTTGTAATAAAATGACCGGCAACAAAAAATGAACATCTTATTTGAGTAAAGTGAATTCTATTTTATATACCATTTGAATGTTTTATTGGTGTGAGATACTTTATAGGCTCAATTAATTGCGCTTTTATGCTAAAAAAATTATATTATTATGATGTAAAATATTATAACATAATAAAGATACGCTTGTGCTCGCACAGTGTCACAAAATTAAAATAATATTACTGCATTAGCTGTATATAGAAAAAGAGTGCACTGACAACAATTTTACATTTATTTAATAGTCGGTAATAAAGTGTACGTATAGTGCACAATTATGAATGACGAATTCCGTTTTAATATCACTTTCAACTGCGTAATTATTTTACATTTACGCAGTGTTTCATCTTTACATAAAATACTTTTATTTTCAACAAATGAAATTCATTTTTTTTGACAATTTACTTGCCAAAAAGAATGGTTTTCTTTTTTCTAATCACGTGCTGCCATCTGTGAGTTCAACTCAATAACAAATAATTAAAATACTCTGCAAGAATGTATTGAATTTTAATCGAAATACAAAAGAAACTATTGTTTCACATTCAGGATAATAAATATGCATAACTCTCGACGAATTAATTATGAAAAATTTTTCGGTTGCAGGAGCGCGCATGATGGATCGCACGTTGGGCCATGTGCGCGGTTTGTGCGATAGCGGTTCGCTTTGAAGGGAAAGTTTGCTCGAATTTATGTACGGTCAAGTGGTCTGATGTCCGTCTGTGCAAGAGGATCTATCTGCGGTCTGCCTTTTAAAAGCTCGTACCCTTTTCCACTCTTCGAGGGTAGATTACGAGTCACGCTCCCGCGATAATAACTACACCACAAAGACGCCTGCAGCTAATGCGTTCTATATTTCCCTCGGCCGATGGCTTTTCAAATAATGTACATTTAACTTGGCCAATGAAAATTCATTCAAAAATGTATATGTTAATTTTTCTCGAGAAAAGTCCTTTTAAAATTTTATTATAGAAGGAAATATTATAATGTTTTTTCTTAAATTAACTAGGGTTGTTTTAGTTACTTTTATGTACCACAAGGTCGATGACTTTCCAAATGTAAATTTAGCTTTGCCAATGAAAAGTAAAAACAAAACAATTTCAATGACCTCTTCTCGAGAAAAGTGTTGTTTACATTTTATTATTTAGACGGAAATATTTTAAAATATATTTGGTTATTTTTATCAGGGTTGTTTTCGTTATTTATACACACCATAAGGCGAGGCTCTTTGAAATCCAGCACCATCGTACGCTCTCCAGGAAGACATCATCGCGACATTTGGGGCGTAAAAGGGTGAAGCAGCGGCCGCGAGCGATGACGAGTGCGGGTGTGCGGAATGCGGGTGAGTCGCGTGCGGATGCGCGTGCCCTGTGTGGGGCCCCATTCCACCTGCAGATGCACCGGTGTGCCCCGTGAGGGCATGGTGCGCGTAACTGTCAACACCGTGCTGCCACGTCGCCGTTTTTTCCCTTTAAAAGTAAGTTATTTATTATTAGGTCGAAATATCTAGTGAATTAATAATGCATACAAAATATATTAAATAATGTTTACCAAGCCGGCGAAGCGGAACCAGGAAAAGAATGATACTGCGCAGCCGTGGCTGCCGAGGGGATTGTCGGTCTGGACGAGGGAACATAAACCGGCGCCTGCAATTGCTGGCTGTGTTGCTGCTGCTGCTGCTGCTGTTGGGACTGTTGCTGGTAGTCGGAACCTGCACCGTACCCGCTGCCTCCGCTCCCGTGGAACATCCTCCTCTGAACTTACCGCGGCATTTGCTGTAAAAGATTACAAAGTTCGCCATGAATTTTCTACTAATCATTTTTATTAATGAAAACAATCTTATAAGCCAGAACCAGTTAACTCTACTTTGTTAACAAATTGAAACAATTATTCAAGCAAAGTTGTTTATTCAAATGTATTTTTTCATATGAAACACTATTTGAAAGTTTTTAGTGAATGATTTTGAAGTTATTTGCTACTGTCTTAACCAGTTAACTCCAAAAGTTTAAGTCAAAATGAGTAAACTCTCATTTAAAGTTGATTACAAAAATTAAACAAATATATTGCTTCACATAAAATTTTGAATTTACTGGAAAATATTTGAATAGAAAATTAAATTTATTATTGTGAGTTAACAAAAATAGGGTTTAAAACTTTGAATGTTAATTTGAACATAAAAACTGGAGGCTTTATTCCATAGATTTATATATTAAAAAAATATAAATTTAATTAATTTTTGATAAAATGAATCTTTGCTCTTGACGTTAAATCTAGTAAATTAAATATTTCATAGATAAAGCGTTTGAACATTTGTAAGTGTTAAAATAGTACTCCAAACATTAATATATGTTTAGTATTATCAACGTGAGCTTCTGTAAAGTTAAACCCAAAAGAACTTGCACATTTTTTTTATTTTCAGTGGTTCAGAAGTGTGTTTCCAACTCAAATAATACCAACAAATTAAAAAAAATTGTCAGGATTTCTTTAATATCAAAAACCTGTAGCGTTAAAATATTTCATTAATTGCTTTACTGTCATTGGAGTAGGCAAACTTCACAAATGCAACCTTACTTTGTGTTTGGAGAATCCAACTAAAATTGTGAACAATTTCAGTTTTAAAATTAAAAAAACAAATGATTCCAAACTCGTTGAAAGATCTACATTTAAATTTATTTAAATTTTATATCTTCGAATTTATCGAAGTAAAGCTTCCCTCTGACATGTGTCACAAAATTGTTTAATCGTCATTTTCAATTAGAAATGTTCAATATCTTACAGTCACATGACGGTCATATAACATTCTGTCTGTCAGACTAATGCCATGAATGTCGTTGACCCTATACTTTTTTCGAATTCTGCAATAAAGTAGCTTCAACTCACGCAAAATTAACTACATCAATTGATTATTATAGATTTTAGAAGTTTTGCTTGTATGTTCCCTTAACACTAAAACTACCAAACAATCTATTCTCCTTAAAATATACCAAAGAGATAAATATGCCTCCTCTACACGGAGATGACAAAACCCAACTGATTAGGCCGGAAAAAAAATATTCAGAAAACTCCAAGGTCTGATGTGTGCAGCCCACTCATTGAGGTTTCCCACCTTAACCAGTGATGCGAAGTATAACGGTGGGGGGGGGGGCGCCTCACACACTGGACGTTGAAGTTTTCTGATTTTTTCCAAAAGACTCCAATGAGTGGTGTGGATTACACTAGCCGCTGGATTTTTGATACCAACGTGTATATTATAATACAAAAATGATTATTTTATCTGATTTTTAATAATATAATTGTACAATGTAAAATCTTAGAATTTAGACTCATCGTTACTGAATGAAAAACATTGAAAAAACTAAATTATTGCGTTTTACGTAGATCAAATAAAAAAGGGAACCAATTCGTCATCTCAGTTTTTAAAGCAGGTGGTAGATTCCTACTTACTTTTAGTGCTAAAGTTTAATTTAATTATTAATAATTGAATGATTTAGTTTAGATTCCGGTAACATGTTAATGCCGTATAAACTAAAATAAAAATTCTTATAAGTGATTTTATTTAATTTAAGTTTTAAACAAACTTAAGGGAGACAAATATTATCAGGACAAAACTAAAAAATGGATTCCCTCTTTACTTTTTTCGATTAAATCTATAATTCTGTGTTCACATTAAAATCTTATTTACTTTATTATTATAAAAATTAAAAAAAATATCTGCTTCAATTACTATTCTTATCTCCAAAAAATTTAATTTGTAATTTTCACTAAACTATGAAATTTAAATTAATGCCGTCTCAAATGTGTAAATTATTTCATAGTGATTTCGAGAAAAAAAAAACAAATCTCAAATAAATAAGAATTTGAAGATCGAAGACAATTTTATAATACACACGCTGTATAGATATACTTTGTCTATGCCTTTAGATATTCCAGTCTCGCTATCTTTTAATGACTGTTTCTCGTCTGTAGCCACTTTAACTTCTAAAACGTCTACATTTATACAAATCAATTGGTCGCCTTCTCAGAAACCGAGACTGAATTCCGAGAAGGCGAATTAAAATTCCGCGAATAGGATCCCCATGCCCGTTGTAGACGTCAATTACGTCACATCCTAATGTGCCAAAGAATCTTTTGTTCAGATAGCAACACATATAAAGGAATACACATATAGACTCGAAAGAAAGGAATGCAAAAGGAATGCTGATTCTAACACAAACAAAAAAACACAAGAAAAAAATACACACATAAAGAAATTAAGAAAAGAAGTAAAGAAAATTGGAATTGGCTAAATTTATGGTCAGGGTAATTACATCAATACACGTGTAGACAATTGAAGCAGGAATTAGTGATGAGCAAAATAAGAAGAACAAAAAACAAAAACAAAAAAAAGGTCAGAAGCAAAAAGGTTGCAAAAAAGTGTGCTGTGAAAAAAAGGGCAGCACAAAGGAGAGACAAAAGTTGGGGGAAGGCGGCAGACAAAGAGCGAGTTGTTATGTGCGAGAGCGCAGACGCGTCTCCTCCTCCGCCGGGACTTTTGAATCCGGAGACACTGATAGCGGCCATCGCGGTCACAAACACCACGATGTGTAGGCGGGACCTGGGCTTTTCTTGTGTAACACAGAGTGGACACACCAACACGTATTTGTACCCTCGAGTAAAACCAGTTCGCACGTACCCCCATGAACTCTGCGAGCGCCTTCGAACAATTATCTATTTTATGTATCTATTTTATAAGCGAGTTATCGTGGACGTATTTAGATTCGATTCATGCTCTGGACAGCGTCGTAAATCAACGACACGCACTAGGCTATTTCGGTCGCGATGATAATAATTATGTGTGCTTTATTATAATATTTACTTTTTCATTTAAACGAATAGAGTTGTCTAGTTTGCGTTTTTGATTGACTGCAAATTGATATTGGAGACGGCTTATGGAAAAACCACTTTTCTTTGGATTCATTTTTATTCATATAAAACAAGATTATTTGTTTTTTTTATAGTTTGAATTATTTTAATTTTTTTGTAATTGTTATCAATTTTGTTATGTGTTAACAACATTTTTGCTTTTACATATTGCGGTAATTTATGTATGAAAAAATTATGTGATAATTTGTATGACAAATTTTTCAACAGCTTTATTTGTTGGTAATTACTTGTAGGATATAATTATTACCGCTTAGTGCGAAGTTATAAATAATATTCTAAAACAAAATTTATATACAATGTATATATCTATGTAGCCGCGACTTGATAAACTACTTTGAAGTTCATTAAGGATTTATTTTAGTTTAAAACTAAACCAAATCAGTCTTATATGTGAATAGAGAGCGGTGATAATTATGCATACCTGGATTATCTATAAATTCAATAATTTTTGATATGCAAATTGATTATAATGTATTTTACATGATAAAATTATTGACTCTGCGAAACATATACGAAAATCAAAATAGAAAACTTGATTTTGATTATGATTTAGAGAAAAACTACTATT